>APFE030583767.1:74232-95951 GCA_000404065.3 Pinus taeda
GGAGGACTGGCTGTTCGAGGTGGACGTAGCCCAAACTGGGTGAACCACGTATATCTGTGTCTCTCTTGTTTTGTGCATTTTCTGTGTTTATATTTCTGCAATATTTTATGTGTTCCATTGCTCCGTAATATATAATTTTCTAACACCTCCCCTCACAACTGAAGTACTTCATGATCAATTTCATGAGCGGAGCATATTCATCTTTCAAATATCTGAATGGAAAGACTCTAGTGAGCTTCCTCAAGAAATTGGCCTTAATGTAGGGCTCATAATGTTGCCTATCCACCTTCTGTTTCTTGTGCCACTGTTCTCCAACATTTGGTATGCCGGTTGCTAATGAGATAGTTTCGGGTGTCAATGTGAAGGTGACCCCTGCCAAGATAGAGTGACCTCCATGTAGGTGAAGCACAAAAAGATGGGCCAACTCATGATGAACTCTAACATTAGCCACCCTTTGACAAAATTCAAAACGTGATAGATGCTAGAAGCATGACATAGCAAGAGGGAAGGCCTGCAATTCAGTGAGGGTGGCTGGCTCATCCCTAACATGTTTGCCACTCTTGTGATGTCTCCTGGGAGCCTGTTCTTCCGAGGATGAATCACTTTGTGTCTCCATCTCATACTTTGATGAATGCTTAGATGCCATGACTGCTGTGTGTACTGTACTTGGGCTGCTCTTTGATGATGGTATGAAACTAGATGTTGTTGTGATATCTACCACCAAGGGGAATAATGAAAAAAGGGAGTATTAGGAGGGGAATAATATGAAGGGAATAGGGGTTATGGGGAAAATGTTGTTTAGGGATATGTAGGAGGGTTTGGGGATGTTATAAGGTAGGGTTTTGGGGTTTATATTGACGAAAGAGTGGAGGGATAGGGAATAGGGGTTTGGTAATATTTTAGGGTAGGGAAAATAGGGAAAAATAGGATAGGGGGGATAGGGAAAAATGGTAAGAAAGGGAAAAATGAGGGGTAAAAATAGAGCCTTGGCACTAACACCACAATTTTGCAGCCCTAGCAACCATGGCTTTGATGTTTTCTAGTGGTAGGTTTTATGAGTATTTGTTGCAATTATGCATAGCCATGAACCACCATAACCTTCACAAAAGTTTGATAAGCAAGCCAAGAGACAGACTCTACCTGGAAATTAGAAGGAATTCCAAAAAATTTGATGCAATTGGGAGCAATTTCGGGCCTATGTGGGTGTGCGCTGCGCAACAAACCCAGTGTGCCGAGCTCTGTGTGTGCGCCACGCCTGTATAAACTTTTCACTGTGGGGTGGCTCTGTGTGCGTCACGCTCTCTATGTGTGCCATGCCCCTCTGTGTGTGCGACGCTCCTAAAAATGACTCCAACTTCACTCCAAACACGCACTTTGCTTTCCCAATGACTTTGCAATGTTTCTCTATGACCTTGATTTGCACAATGACTTTGATTTTTGTGGAAACTTGTATATAAAGGAATTTGGAGTCATGGGTTTAATTTTTTCTTCTCCAAAACCCACTTTGCTAATGTTTCATTTTGGCTTTTTTCACTGAGTTAATGCAACACTAAATTTCACTTTTTCCTTTGCGTTTTTAGCTAGAATGATGAAATTTTCGGCAATTTTTGCAGGGGTTGCATGACAAGGCATTTAGCCACGGAAACCATGACTGCACCTGAAGAAATCAACTGGCGACTTTTTTGAAAATTATCACAAATGACATACTGTTTGACTTTTCTTCAAAACAGAGTTTTGAAGAACAGTCGAAGACTGTCAACATGACGATGAAACTCTTTGAATCATAACTTTGTAAGGGCCTCGCTCTGGCCTACATGGCTTTATTGGACATTGTTGAAGACCAAATTGATTTAATCCCTAGACCTAATGATTGAAAATGACTTTTGTCCATTAAAGGACCAAACCTTGACTGTCATGGACTTTAGTGAACATTGACGAAAAGACCTAAGCCAGCAGGTGCCAGACATGAGGGGAATTGATTAACAAGACCTTTTCCGTCATATTATGGAATGCTCGTAGTGGAATGCAGCTGAGTGAATGGAGCGGGACTCCTAAAATGAAATGCAGAAAAAGTTTTATCTCTGACGAAGGACTGACAAGACCAACTCTAACAAGGGCTAAAGCTAAAAGCTTTTTCTTTCCCTCAAAAATTTGATATTTGAGACAGGAGGTTGCATATTTCTTGACATTAGAAAACAAGGTAGGCCAGTAGAAACTAGCTCTAAGAATTTTATCTGCATCGGTTTTCCAATAAAGGTGTCCTCCATAGTCACCTGCATGAAACTCTTGTAACACTTTATCAGATTCATCTTTAAATAAGCAATTTAGGAGAATACCTTCATGATCTCTCCAAAATAGTGCAATGTCTAATATACAAAATTTTAAGGATTTCATCTTCAAAAACTTGCTTTTAGTCCTAGATAAATTCTGGAGGAGCTTGTAAATTGAGTAAAACATAAATGATATCAGCATACCAAGGTGATTTGATAAAGGCCTGGCTGATTTGTCGAGTCGCCATCTCCTCTTCATTATCTATTGCTGCAATAAAGTTTATATCCAAGGTCTAATAGTTTGATTCAGCCATGAGCTTGGCTAAACCTTGGCCTTTGATTAACTTAGTTGGTTTAATTTCTATATCATACTCTAAAATGGTAGTGATCCACTTCCCCTCTTTCCATGAGGACCACCCTAAGTTTGGATGTCTTTAATTACCGAATTGGGAACGTAGGCCACTATATGAGAGTATAAGATGTACACCCTGAAGTCCTTAACGACTTTGACTAAAGCCAAGGCTTGTTTTTTCATTATATTGTATTTCAAGGGGGCATCTCTCAGGGCTTTGCTATAGAAAGCAATGGTTTGTTCATAGCCCTAGTCATTTTTTTGCAATAGAACTACAACAATTGTGTGTTCAGAAGCAAAGGAAAACAAGATGAAATCCCTATAAAATTTTGGACTGATCAAAACTGGTGTTTTAGTTAAGGCTAGTTTAATGCCTTCAAAGGATTTCTTAGCCTCAACAGTCCATTTTATGGTCGAATCTTTTTTCATCATATTGTTTATTGATCTAATTAATTCTTCTAGATTAGATATGAATCTTCTAAGAAAATTAATCTTCCCTAAGAAAGCTTGCAATTCTCCAATGTTCCTGGGGTGTTGTATCTGCAAGATGGCTTTTATTCTAGCAGGGTCTACTCGTGTACCATCTTTTGAAATTATATAACCTAATAAATTTCCTTCTTCTAACCCAAATAAAGACTTCTTGGGATTCAAAGAAATTCCATATTTCCCACATTTCATAAAAACTTTCCTTAGATGATCTAAATGCTGATTGTTAGATTTTGAGAATACAATAATGTCATCTAGATATATTATGAAGAAATCATTAATTTCTTTTGAAAAGGCTATATCCATAGCCCTCTAGAAAGTGGCTCCTACATTCATTAGTCCAAAAGGAATTTTGACATACATGAATGTGCCCTAAGGAGTTGTAAAGAAAATTTTGGCTTGGTCATCGGAATGAACTAAGATCTGATTGTAACCAGAAAACCGATCCAACAATGAGATTCTAGTTGCTCCAACTACTCTCTGTAAAATGTGGTCCATCTTGGGAAGAGGGTAATTGTCTTTTAGTGACACCTTGTTGAGGTTTCTTAAATCGACACAGAGTCTGATCTCACCAGTCTTCTTCCTAGTAGGTACCAAGTTTGAGACCCAGTCAGAAAATATGATTGGTGCAATTATTTTGGCATCATACATTCTCTAAATTTATTTTTCAATTGAGGGTAATAAGATAGGATTAATCCTTCTAAGTTTTTGTTTGAAAGTCTTTTGATTTTCTTTAATAGGAATTGTGTGTTGGATGATGTTGGTGTCATAGGATTTGAGGTCCTTATAACTCCAAGCAAAGACATCCTGAAATTCTTTCAATAACTCAATGTATTTTACCTTTTTAGTTGGAGGTAATGATTTCAAAAGTTTGATCAGTTTAGGATTTTCATCGGTGCCTATATTACATTCGTGTATGTCATACCTTAAAGGTTCCATTTTAGGTTTCCTAGGAACATCATTTGAATCAAATAAATCTTCCAAAGGGGTTAATCCCTCTGGTAAGAAATTATCTTTGAGATTAATTACTTTAGTTTCTTCACTAATTATTTCATCAATCTCAACCTGTTTTAAGTTATTTACATCTGATTTGGTAACTTTAGTTGGGTTAAATCTATCCAGTTCATCACCCTCTATCTCCTTTATTTCAATCTTATCCTTAGCGTCAGGATCTATTGATGTATCAGTTTCTATATTGCTATTTACAAACTCTTCTTCTAAAAGTAGAAATGTATTCACCTATTTATCATTAGAAAATACTTGCCAATTCTTCAAATTGTCTGGAATATGCCTAACTTTAGTAGTGTATTGATAGTTGGGCTAGAAGGGCAATTTGCAAGTGCTGTCAAACATTGCTAAACTATGGGCTTGCATGTTATGTTTTCTAGGAATTACTACAAGGTTCGTTTCTAGGAAAGTGTTAAGTATTTCTACAATAGTTCCCCTATAACAACTTAATCTAGGATCCTTTGTCATATATACAATGTTATTTTGTTTTACAATTAACTCAGAGTCTCCCATGACATAAACTCTTTTAGCTCCTAAATTTCTAACTAACTTAAGGCCTAAAATTAAGGCTTCATACTCTGCAATATTATTAGTACATTTAAAATTCAATCTATATGCATGACCTTCTGAGTAACCATCTTCGAGATTGTATATCCATACTCCTACTCATGCTTCTAACTTATTGACTGACCCATCAAACTCAGGATGCCATAATATCTCATGCTCATAATTTTCCCCATATGACAAAACAGTCTTTTCATCACTTGTAGCAGTTTGACCATCTAATTCATTGAAAAGTTATGTGGTTTGGTTAGTTTCACTCTGTGAAGAAACTACAATTTCTTTTGGTTCTGTATTTGATATTGTTTTAAATTTCTTCTTGTGTTTGATCAGCATTAGCCAGGATAAAAGAATCAATATCTGAATGGATGGAATAGATGGGAAAGTTTTGAGGCCAATACTGTTTACTTACCATGTATTTCATTAAGGTTTCTCAGTATAGTTTCTTAGGTTGTCCAAAAACAAAGATTGTTGCATATGACATATCAAGTTATAAAGATCCTTGAAGTTTAGCTCCCCATGATCTAGATAACAGCATGCCATACTTTGGCGAGATGTCAACAACCACAATATCCATATGGATGTTTTTGGCAAGATACTAAACTAAGGTAACACACAAGTCTTTAATAAATCCTAGACACTTTACTTGACTTGAGTCAAATGAGAATAAGTCTTTATAAGGCCTAGTAATGTCTAAGTTTAATTCTCCATTACTGATTTGGGCATAAAGTTGTGAGAGGCCCCAGAATCCAACATTGCATTGTGAATAATTTTGTCATGGATACTAAGGCTAATATAAAAAGGTGGAATTCCTTCTAGTGGTTTTCCATTAGCATCCAGACCAAATATAAGTTCTATTTGGTCATCAAACAAATTGACAGAATCCTCATTTTCAGCAACGTTTAAGGTCTGGTTTATCTGTGATTTGTAAGTTTCTGTTGGCTAGTTGGGGCCTGACCCAGGTTCAAAAGCGTTTTAGCCAAACAAATCCCCCACTACTGGCCCTTTCGGTAATAATCTATGGAGCACGGACTGAAGTCTCACCTGAGGTAGTATGGGTGGGTGTTGGAACCAGGTTTCTGCACCCTAGGGATGTCTTAATGGGGACTGGAGAGGTAGCGATACAATCTGTGCACTCATACCGCTCTGCGCATCTATTCTTCCTTTGCGTAGATTTGCGACGGGTGCTTCCTAGATTCATATTATTATAGGTGTTTATTATAGCTCAGATCGAGTTCTCAAGGTCTTTAAGCAAACATTTAATAGTAATAACCAGTGCTCGCAAACATAAATATGCATAAATTCAAAACATAAGCAAACAGATAGACCCGCGATAAAACACACAATGATTCAAAAACTCTTATATTTATTTATCTCCTATTCAGTACGACCAGATCCACCCTTCGCACTTAGCTACAGGGCTCCGCGTACACAGTTGCGAACTCTACTCAGCCTCTGTGCACACAACTGTAGAGCCTCTCTCTATCTACTAACACCCTCGACTCGGACTTATAGATGCAGAGAGAATATTGCCTTCATAAACCCATAACATTCAATATTCGAAACCAAAAAAACTAATCGCTACCCTTAGAGCCCTTCTCTATTTATACATTCCCATGGTCTGCAGACCATGGGAAAGAAAACTCAATTTCTATTTTCTTACATTATTATTAGGCGGATAACCCTTTTACTTGACTCATTACAATTCACACTTTGCACACTTTGTGGAATCTTTACCATACTCTTACCCAAAATTGTGGACTTTAAGCCCCAAAACTGCTACTTGGGGGATCCGCTGCCCAACAGGCCCCCAACACAATCATCGTGACTCATCCCGAGTCACTCAGTTGATGCGGAAATCTTCACGTGGAGGTCATCCAAAAACTTCTGTGCTTAGTTTACACAAGCAACAAACTCTTCCGCCATCTACTGTACCCATTGTATGCAAGCCACTGATGCATCAATATCAGTTTCAGTTGCTTGTCCAGGTTCATATACTATGTGCATGTGTGCTAAATTTCCCTTGATGTTAGTGGAAACTGTGAATGCCTCATCAAGCCAAGGCTGGATGCATTCTTTAATCACTGCTTCCTTCTATCGAGCGGCATCAACTTGTGTCTTGAGAGCCTGGGCCTCCCACATCTTGGCCAAGCACTGCGTAATAGAAACCGTCTGCACGGTCCCCCTAACATTATCATAGGCTTGTTGTAACTCCCTTAAGGTTGGATCTTCTTGTAGTGAAGTGACCATGATAAGTGACTGATCCAACAAGCCAACGCACTCCTGCATGGCACGTGTTATTCTTTCCCACCTAGATTGAATGACACCTTTCCACTGCTCTGTGACCTTCAGTGGTGTAGAGGGCTGTGATTTCAGCTTTAGTTCTGTGATTTGCAAGTTGACGGCCAACTGGATCCTTGTTAATTCTTCCTTTGCTTCATGGAACCCACTGGCCAACTTGTGGATCCGTATGCCAACAAGTAAATCTGCTACAATCTCGAGCTTAGGGGCACGACAACACGCTTCCTCCACAATTTTCTCCAACTGCCAATTTTGTGCTATGGCTTCATCACGTTGGAGGCTCAACTACTCGATGTTAATTCATTGCTCACTGAGTACCCATACCACACATCCTTCCCTAGTGCGGAGCTCCGTCGTTGCACCGTTCTGGAGCTGGTATAAGCTCTTGCATGGGAGGGTAGCTAAATTTAATCCAAGCCCCGTAAGCCAGCCTACCACAACTTTGTTCACCGCATTGTGTGCTATCAATGATCCTACTGGGAGTGTGATAGTATTAGCCATTTTGTCATGTAGTAGCTGCTCAGTTGCTGACATACCCATAGATCCATGGGTAGCGACTATTCCCAGCTGTGGGGCCCATGCTCCGAGTTCCTGCGGTTGTGCGCAAAGCGCCCCCAACATAGTCTACTACTCCGTCATGGCCTCGTTGAGCGCCTCCTAGGTGACTTCGTGAATTGTATCCCCTATGTCACATAGGTCACCTTCGGTCAATGTGATAAGTTCCATGTCCAACTTGGACGCCTTGGTCTTCTTTCATGACTTTAACCGTTCTATTGTGCATGGTCGTTTTAAGGGTGAACAGGTGGTGGTTGGCACCCCGCCTTCCATCCCTGTATCCATTTCTAACTCTTTGGTCACATTTGGGCCACTTTCGTCCTCTCTTGTAGCAGCCCCTCCTACTATCACTTTGCCTATGGAAGCCTGCGCTACCTCCCGGGCCACCTGTACTTCCGCAGTGAGTTGTTCATTCCACTTCTGTTGTGCTAAGAACTTGGTTTCAGCCTTCTAGTTTTGGATGGCAGTCTCATCGTGCCCTACCACATCTGGACCGCGCCATTCCAGTGGCCAGATGTCCATCACTGCGAAAACAACATCGTCAATGGAAATGAAGGGAAGCATGGTCCACATCTGCTCTAGATCCTTACACGCCTAGATGTATACATGGTGCGTATCCACCTTAAAATTAGCCACATTCTTCACACTATTATATACATCGACAGATAAACGGGGATGTTGGTTGATCCACTGTCATATGTTTGCGTCCATCAGTATCCAAAAAATCTTGACTTCTTGGATTCTTGTGGCATCCCTAGCCAATCTTGGTCTAGGGAGGGAAATTGACTATCTTCAGGTAATTCACCTATAACCAATAGGATGGATAAGAGCAACCTGCATAGTGAAAGGTCTTACCCTACTCTTGAGCCTCCCTATAATTGGTCAGGAATTTGTCTCGGAGGAACTGCACCCAATTAAACTGAACCCCTTCTGCACACTGCTCTGCTAACGCGACAACCATTGCTAGGTCCTCGCTACCTCAACATTTTTTCATCACCTTTCCTACCAGCACCTGGGTAGCAATGTGGACCCCTTTGTCCTAAATACTAGTAATAGCATATCCTCTTTGCTTTTCTTCCAACTTATATTTCTCTTTCATGGCTTCCACAAGTGTCAGGTCGCCACTCATGCCAACTTTTCTATGGGGTCCCTTCCTTCACAAGGGAGCTCAGAGATCCTATGAATGAGCTCCACCGTGATATGGATGGGTTTGTCTAGCCATAAGTACCCATCGTGCACCAGGTAGAATAGTTGCTTGATGACCAATATTGTAATGGGGGCCCGATGAAAACGTGGAATTGATAAGAGGTGGAGTAGCCCGGCCTCCTCCACATTTCGCAACCATTTCTGCGGCTGTAGTGTTGTAACCCCTTTGTGCTTTGTTCCATCATCTCACTAGTTTCCAAATGGGGAAATATCTCAGTATCCGCAAGGTACTAGTCTTCAAATTTCATAGTGGAGATGAAGTCAGTTTCTGTTCCTTCGAATGGAACCCCTTTGGGGAGGGACGAGGTTATAAGTGTGTTTTTTATGACATCCAAATATTTAGGTACCTTGACCCTCCCTTTCCATGGAGGGACATACTTAGGTCGTTTTGCTGGAGCCTGTACTGGCTGGATATCTTCTTCCAACTCTTCTTCTAGTTCTATTTCTTTGACAAAGGTCGGAGGATCCTCTTCCTCTTCATCACTTTCAATGGTAACCATTTTTCCCTTTTCCTCCATCGAAAATTTGTCGAATCGTAGATTGCACGGAGACATCTAGACCGGTCCTGCTACCTGTGGGTCCTTCTTGGTCTGTGGTGTTTGGGGTGATTTAGGGTTCTCAGTTGTCCCCCCTCCCTAGGGCGTAGGGTGCTGCGTAAAATCCTAGGTTTAGTACATCATCCGAACTAGGGACTCTTGCATATCCTTTGGCAATGCCTAAAACCATGGACTGTCTCGCAGTAGTGCCTCATTCGTCATGCTTCTGTCTGTTGGATAATGGGGTGACTTAATATGAAAAGTGCCAAGGGTCAGTTGGTAGTAGGCCTCATGTGCTTTATATGTCTCTTTGAATTTAAATTCGACCATTCCCCCCTTTCGTGGCTCATTAATGCAATTTTGGTGGTAGATCCTGTGTCTTAATTTCCTACCATCCACTCATCCGTGTATTAAATGGGACACCTTATCATGAATAGTATCAGTAACGGTCACCTTCTAGCTAGCCCATGTAGCAGCGCAACCTCCTCTGCGTGACCACGACCTTGATGACCGACTAGCCCTACGCGAAACCTCCTTTTCATGCAACTCTCTTGTAGACTTGTTTATAGTCCCACGCCTCCTTTCAACTGCTTGGAGCATTGAGACTGTGTCCCCTATGGATAGTCAGGTGGTTGCACCCTTGGTGCGAAGCCTCAATTTTCCTACTAGCCCGGGTTGTGGGCACCTTTCGAGTACGTTTTCATATGGTATCCTATCATGTTCTGCTGTATATGGTTCACACCCTTGTTGGTATGGTCGCAGCCATGATAGTAGGGTCGCAGCTCATTCTAGTCCCATAGTAGGACCAGCTAAGTCTGGTCCCCTTATTCTCAGGTTCGCGTGGCCCACTCGTGCATCTCCAATTTTTAGTTGGCAGATTTTGGTGTCTAACATCGCACTTTTCCCCCTCAACCTTGCCCATCCTTCATCAAGCTCACAAAGTCTCAAGCTGTCATGCCGAATGGCTTCCTGCAACTACTGAGTTCCCTTGCTCGGGTTCGTACTTTCAGTCTGAATTGTAGGGGTGATGGTCAGGGAAGTTCTCTTCGCCTCCCTTATTTCCTCACATCTGCTCATGGATAGGGTTATCTTCACACTCCCAGTTTTTTTTACAGTCCTATTATCCCATCTACTCCCTGGCATGCCCAGATTTAATTGGGGCAGTGTTTGTAGCATGCGGCCACATTCTTTGTCATAGGTGGGCACCCAAACCGCTTTGTCTGGGTTTCCTAGGCCACATTTGATGCTGAAGGCCTCCCACCCGTACATGTAGCTACCTTCTCCATTCATGCCCATTCCACCTTGTCTTCTAAGGCGTACTCCACCCTGCGCGTAACGCCCCATTTTGTACCTCGTGCCACTTTGGCTTTATAAGTGTAGTTCCACAGTGGCCTATGAATTCCTCCCCTCTTGTTGTGCCATCGCCATCTACTAGCAGTTTCCTTACTTTGGTTGTCACGCATCGCAGTGATATAATCATCATATTACAATTTAGTGTTGTTACTTCATGCAATCAGTTTTTCCATCACTCTATCTCTTCATCTGAGTATGATGTGCAGGAGTTGTCGTGTTCCCATGATATTCTCCCGTCTGTGTTGGATTCACCTGGTCCTAGTCTTGTGCCATTATCTGGTAGATGAAGTCTAGTTCATCATCATTGTCCTCATCACATACAGGTTCAGTGTAGCACACTCCTTCGGCTGGGTCCAACGAAACTATTACACGGAGTGACTTTTTCTCGAATATCATCTTTCATTTTTTTAAGTTGATGACCCCATTCATGTCCGTGGCCCAATATATTCCTAGCAACATAGGGTATGGGTTACTGTCATCAACAATTTCTATTACCTCAAATTCTGTCTGAGTACTCACGCCTTCAATGTCCATTGTCACCCCTTGCAGTCTTCCCATCTGTAAGATCTTTTGTTGGTTGGTCATCCATAATTGAATAGGAGACCACTGTAGTGAGGGCCTACCCATGCGTTCCCACGTCTGTTTTGGCAATACATTCGCATCTGACCCCAAATCCAAGATGACCTGATCCATCTCATACTCGCTAATTTGCGCCGTCATTTGCATTTCCCGCCTGGTGCACAAATCATGTTTTCTAAGTTTCCGTACCATGCATGGCTCTCCTAACCTTGCGCACCTAATGATCAGCTCTTGTAGTCCCTTAACTTCCTTATTGTCATGTAGTAGCTTCATACATGTCTCCAAAAAGGTAGTAAGCATAGAGGGATCCATTCCTGACTCAAGTGGATCCTTACTACCTGGAGTAGAGGCTTCCGTGAAGCTCTTCTTAGCTTCCTTAGATGTTCCCTTCACATGTTCCATCTCAAAGTCAAGTTCCTTTGTAGGAGCATCGTGAACGTTCACATCTTCTCTGAGTTGTTTCCTCGCATCTTCCCCTGTAGTTGCGCCACTCCTAAGTACCATGTTTACGCCGGGGTCCTCTTCACGTGGTTCAGACCTCATCATTTGGATATTTTGAGTTGGAGTATGCTGTAGTACCCCCTTTTCACGCATTTGGGCAATCAACGTCAGACAATCTACCATTTCATGGTCAAACTGCTCACAGTACAGAGAAGATATTCTTGTCGAGTTAGTACAATCACAAGCGTAGTGCCCCGGCCCTTCGCAATTATAACAGATCAATAATCCATGCCCTTGTCTAGGTCCCATTCCTCCTCTCCCTCGTCCATGTCCTTGGAATCCACCGCATGGCCCTATGGCTAGGTTGAAACCTTGCGTTTCAGTCTGCATTCAATAGGTTGAGGTCCTCTTCATCATTAGCTTATAGCTTCGACACGTTCATTTTTCATGACCCACTAATCTACAGAAGTTGCAATACAGTTGCTGCAGAGTCTGAGTATACTTCTGCAATAGGTGATATTTGCCCGTTGCATGCTTTCCTCCTACTTAAAAATTCACACACTAGAGTGTGGGTGCCACACTTAGCCCTACTTGTACCTCCATTCTTAATGGAATTGGTCCTCATCCCACCAAATAGTTCACAAATATAGGGCAGTGATCCTTGTCGTGACCTTGGCCTTTGCATTTGATACACCACACTTCTTTACGCTCCTTTGGTCGAGGTGCTCTATCTTGCTTCAAGCTTTACATCTCCAAGTATAGGTTTTGTTATTGTGCGTGGATTTCCTAAACTCCCAACCCAAGATCATGTATTGGAATTTCATGCAACCTCATCGTTATCTCTAATGCTTCAGCCTGGGTTGAGATCTTTTGCTATGATATCATCGCCCTCAGATGTGGTGTCGAAGATGCCCCAAACCACGCATGCTGTTGCGCATCCGTCAGCATCATGTTAGCCTCACATATCATACTCTTCAGTCTCTGATCCATATCCCAATGGGTTTCACCCGACAGCATCATGATTTCCTTGAACCTAATGATCGACTGCATCTCTGATTTTGCTTAGCTAAATTCTTTGTTCAATGCATCCTATATCTCCGCTATTCCTGCATTTGGATGATCAGTAGAGTGCTTTATATACCACATCAATTCACGATCCTATTGTGCACTTACCAAAGTAGCCTTTTTGATGTTATCATCTGTAACACCTTGGGCTTCCCATATTGCCTTTACCACGAACCAGAACTGCTCTGGTTCTTCATTTCCTATGCCTCTAAATATAGGCAACTTGATCACACTCGCCATTCCAACCCTCGGTGGTGGCATAGGTGGGGTAGGAAAATATGGGTTTGATGTAGGTGAAGTGGGTGATGGCATGGATGGTGGTGGTATCAGTAGAATGTGCTACTTATCAATCGAACTGTGCTTCTCGAAGAGAACCCTGCGAGCTCCTCCTCATTTCCTCACGAAAATGAAATCAGGGGACTATTCTCTAATCCTTTGGTTCCTCACTAGCCTCTTCCACTCCGCGTTACCCCAGACATCAATGGATGTGCATAACCCATTTTTCACATAACGACATTTTAATCTAGGTATTCAACGATTTGATGTACTTACCTTGTGGTCCTTTGAGAAAGCATATTTCTGCCATGTTGTAACTCATAGTTGTGTCTATCGCAAACTCAATGATAAATCCTCCTATTATCTGATCCAACCAGTGATATACTTCCTATGCGATTTTATCTTTAGAAGCCTCTAGCCTACGTACCTATTAAGATTCCAAGAAACTCTCCTAGGTTGTAACTCAGAGATGCCTGGTAACATATAAATTCAACTTATTGTGGCAAATGGATGAATGGAAGGAATGATGCTTGTCCAAGCCAGATAACCACTTCTACTTTGCTTGACTCCAAATATGTGTGAACACCCCAGACTACAAGGCTTTAGACCACCAATTTCTCACAATTTAAGATTGAGTGGCTATGGAGAATACTAACCACACTAGCAGATGCACAAGACCATGTGATGGCTAGCTACAACCAGTAAAGAAGTCTGCAAATATAATCTATTAATGCATAGACAGGATGACAGCTCTCTGGCACTAGAAGAAGTGAAACCTGAATAACTCATTCAATGATACATACAAGACTTTAACACAGAAATAGGATGACAGCTATTCTAATGCTAAACATCAAGAGTTCAGGAATATAGCATATTAGGCATAGCTTAGAAGAGGAAAGAAATGGAAAGTGAGTAATTAATAGCAAAAGAAGCTTGTATTAACTCAAAAAGAATACGAGACGATGCAAGTGTCAAAGTAGTTACAATCTCCAGAAGTTGAACCTCACATCAAAATATCAACTAGCAACCATGATTACATCTTGTTTGTAGGTATATATAGAGTTTCATTACAAAGGCACTTGGCCATTCTAGGTATGGAGGGGTCATAATTGACCACCAACTACATTTAACTACTTGATGGAGTCTCTGAGTGTTTTTACTTGTCTCAGTGGGTGAATCTGATCTCCTCGGGTGCTCTGCTGTCCTCTCAGGTAGTTGGAGTGTTCGTATCCATGAAGTTCCATAACTACTAAATGACATTGTGTGCCCATGCTCTGTCCTTTTCCTCTTTGGCCATACTGTCTGTTGATTGTGGTAGTTGAGGAGCAACTGTAATGGGTACTCGCAAGTTGGTCACCTTCGTCCTTCAGGTATACGGAAATGGTCAAGGGGTGTGGACTATGTGGCGAAAGTACGAACTTGATGGGGGAGCGAGACTGGTCGTTGGATCAGGATAACAGACAAGAAGATGAGTTAACGGGGATATTGGAAGAAGTAGGAGAAAAATAATTGTGAGCCATTGGATCTCAAGTGGGCAGATCCAATGGTAATCGGGCGATGAAGGTGCACGGTGGTTATCGAGCAGGAATGAAGGATTAAGTGGTAAGCGGTCTTAATAGCATCCCTTAGGGCGTATGGTGGTAAAAGGACGAGGGTGAGCGATCCCATTCAGCGTGCGACGTGTGGCAGCGGGGAGAGAGGAAAACCACTCTCCATCACGCATTAACACCCTGTCCTTTCGTGGACGCGGGGAGAGCGAATGCCGTTGGATATTTGGCGGAGATGATTGGGCAACAGGGAAACGATCGCGTAAGCCACTGCGACGAGAGTCGTTAGATCAGGAGGTGAAGATTGACGATAGAGGTTACAGGTGAAGAATTTGTGAAGGCCCATAGTCATCTGGGCACGCTTTTATGGGGGTGTGGGTTTTAGCGCTCGGGGCTTAAGAGCAAGGGATTTTTATATGGTTTTTAACAAAGAAGCACGGGAAATGGAGATGAAGGGAGGATGAGTGAGGTAAAGGAGAAGGTGAGAATGACTAGTTTAGGCCTCCTTTGAGCATAACCAAGGACCGAGCTTATTTCTAATCATTAAATATCAAAAATATGTAGTAGAGCTAACACTGGGTCCTTCTGGGGATGAGATCCTCCTTGTGAGGTCTCAAGAACTGCAGACCAATGCCTTACCTGTCAAAACTAGATGAGCAAAATTTACTAGTGTCCCATTGGGCATGGAGTCTAATTAAGCTTACACTAAAACTGATAAAACAACATATTTACACTTTAAGGCCCAAAGACCTTAAACAACATAATTTTTCACAAATTGCCCATTAACTAGGCCATCAAAAACTGTCTCTCCTTCCATACTTTGCAGCATGAAAGTATTGTTCCCCTGGATCTGAGTGATGAAAAAAGGTCTCGTCCATAGGGCATCAAACTTCCCATGGTTTCCTTTCTTCTCTTTCAGTGCATCCCACTTAAGAACCAAGCCTCCAACCTAAAAATTATCTATTTTTTCCCTCTTGTCAAAGGCTTCCTTGACCTTCTTTTGATGTGGTGCAAACTCAACCAGTTGTTCTCTGATTTGATTTACCTCTACTAAATCAGTAATCCTTTTTGCTATGTGCTCTTCCTCATTCTGCTCTTCTTGCAAGAACTTTGCCACAAGGAGGGTTAATTGAATTGGGAACACAACCTTAGTGCCATATACTAGCTTGAATGGAGAATTCCCTGTGGATTTCTTAGCGGTTACTCTATCAGCCCATAATGCATACTTGAGCTTAGAATCCCAATTCTTTTTGTTGTCTTCCAACAACTTTTTAATTATCCTTATTAGGCTCTTGTTGGAAGATTCTACTAGACCATTGCCTTGAGGGTAATATGACGTGGAATGAACCAGCTTAATTCCCATTGAGTTACACATGTCCACCAATTCTTTTGCCCTGAAGGTTACTGCATTGTCTGTAACTAATTTATGTGGACAACCAAATCTGGTGAAGATATTCTCTGTCAAGAACCTCATGACCACATGATGATCAGCCTTTTTGGTAGGGATGGCCTCAATCCATTTAGTGAAGTAATCAATGGCTACTAAGATCCATTTGTGCTGGCCACTAGAATGTGGATTGACTTCCCCTATGAAATCCTAACCCCACTGCTGAAAAGGGCCACTAGCATGTATTGGTTTTAAGGGCAGGGACTTCAATTGTTTCTTTCCTTCAAATCTTTGGCACCTGTCACAAGATTTAACAAATGAAAAGATATCAGAAAACAAGGTGGGCCAATATTACCCAGCTCTGAGGATCTTGTGGGCTGTAGTTTTCCAATAGTGATGTCCTCCACATATGCTAGAATGAAACTGCTGCATGACCTCTGTGGATTGTTCCTTGTCCATACACCTCAACAAAATTCCAGAGGGTTCCCTCCAATAGAGCAAATTTTCATGAATGCAATATTTGGCTACCCTGAGCTTGATATTTCTGGCTTGGCTTGAACTAAGGTCTAGAGGAATTTCTAGCTTCAGCAAGAATTGAGCCATTGTAGAATACCATTCACAAGAAGCTATATTTTCTGCCAATGACTAATTTTTCCCTGATTCAACTATTTCCCCTTCTACCTGACTATCCTTTGAATTTATGCTTATCAAATTCATGTCCAGTATTCTGAAATTTTCTTCAACCATTAATCTAGCAAGGCCCTGACCTCTGACAAGCTTGGTGGGCTTCAATTCTATGTTAAATTTAATAAGCTTTGCAATCCATTTAGCCCTTCTTCCATTAGCATCAGGTTGTGTTAGGACATCTTTTATTGAAGCAAAGGGCACATATTCAATTACCCTGGAATGCAGAATGTAAATTTTAAAAGCTTTCAAAGATTTGATAAGAGCATATGCCTGTTTTTCAATGATATCATACCTCAGTTCAACATCCCTTAAGGTTTTGCTGAAAAATGCCACTAGATGCTTTGAATATTCCTCATCGGCTTGCAAAAAAACTGCTGCAAGGTTGTCATCAAAGGCAAATGAAAATATATGGAACTCCTTGCTGTAATCTGGGTTGATCAAAGTAGGAGCTTCCATAATATCTCTCTTGATGGATTCAAAATATCTTCTTGTTGCATCAGTCCATTTGATTTCTGACCCCTTTTTCAACATGGAGGTAATGTGTTTTACAAGTTCTGCAAAATTTGGGATAAACCTCCTTACAAAATTTATCTTGCCTAGAAAGGACTCGATATCCTTCTTTGATCTCAGGACAGACAAGGTCTATATTGCTCTTACTCTTTTTGGGTCAATTCTAACACCTGCAGCAGTAACAACATGTCCTAACAACTCGCCTTCTTCTAAAGCAAACTACGACTTTTTAGGATTGACTGAAATCCCAAACCTTCTGCACTTCAGAAACAGTTTCTTCAAATGCTGCAAATGTTCTTGATGGTTGCTAGAGTGAACTGCTATATCATCTAGGTAGATAAGGACAAACTTATCCTTCTCTCCTACAAAGGCTATATCCATAGCTCTCTGAAAGGTGGCTCCAGCATTCATCAACCCAAAAGGCATCTTGGAATACATAAAAGTGCCCCAAGGAGTGGTGAATGCAGTTTTCTCTTGGTCATCTGAATGTACAACAACCTGGTTATATCCTAAAAATCCATCTAGGAAAGACATTACTTTGGCTCTTGAGACTTTCTGCAGCAAATGCTCCATCTTGGGTAGAGGGTAATTATCTTTCTTAGAGAATTTGTGTAATTTTATGAAATCAACACAGAGCTTGATTTCTCCACTTTTCTTCCTCACAACTACCAAGTTGGCTACCCACTTTGAATATCTCAGGGGAACTATGATTTTGGCAGCCAGTAACTTCTTGATTTCTTTTTCAATCAGAGGGATGAGCAAAGGTTTATGGGCCTTCGTTTCTATTTAAAAGGGATGGTGTCTTCTTCTAGAGGAATTTTATGCTGGATGATCTTTTTGTCATATGTTTTCAGGTCACTATATTCCCAGGCAAAAACATCAACAAATTTCTTCATTAGATTGCAGTACTCAAAACTTTGGGCAGCAGACAGATGGGTGGACAGGTTTATATACCTTGGATGCTCTGGACTCCCTATATTATGCTTATAGACTGCAAACTAAACTTCTTTTTGGGTAGCCTTATAAGGTACATCATTCTAGTCAAACAACTTTTCTAAAGGAACTAGACCTTTAGGTATCTGATTGGTGGGCAGCTGGATAATGCTACCTTTGCCAATTTTGTTTCTAAGTTGGGGCTGGGGGCTTTCCTCCAAGGCTTCATTCTCTTGGTCAATTTTCATTTCGGTGAATTCATCAATGACCTGAAGAAACCTATTTACCTCATCATCATCCTCAAAAACTTTCCAATGCTGGACATTATCAGGTAAGGATGGTATGTATCTCATCTGAACTTCATAAACCAGTCTGGGAGGCATGGGAGGAATAAACATGCTAGCAAACACAACAATGGAATCAGCAAGCTGATTCTTTACTCTAGGGATATATGAGATACAAAAATTATCAAAAGAATCTTTGAGTTTCCATACCTTGTCTCTATATGCTTTCAGCCTTGGGTGCTTTGCTTGAAGTGTTTTGTTCACTTACTGAATGATCAAATCAACATCTCCAAACACATTTATGTTTCTGATTCCTTTGTCTTTAGCTGCATTAAGACCCAATATCAGAGCCTCATACTCTGATATATTGTTGGTGACTTGGAAAGCCAGCTTAAAAGACAGATGCGTGCTTTCTTGTTTTGGGGATATCAGCACCACCCCTGCTCCTGCAATTTCCCTTGAACATGCTCCATCAAAGAACATCTCCCAAGATAGACTTCCTTCTAAGATTCTTCAATTTGGAGAATACATTCTCCAAAATCAATGTCCACAGCATAAATAGGATGATTAGAAGGATTTTCTCATGACTGATGATGTACGCCAACTGTGCCTCTCTATACAATCTCCTGCTTTCTCCTCCAAAGACTGGGACAGTGGCATAAGATAAATAATTTTGTAATGTCCCGCCCAGTTTTTTAATCCATCCTCTGGACAATAGCATGCCAAACTTAGGAGGTACATCTGCTACCACAATGTCCATCATCATGCTTTTCATGGGCAGCTAAGTTAGGGTAATGGCCAGGTCTTTGATCAATCCCAGATATTTCACCTTTCTTGAATCAAATGAGAATAAATCATGATAAGGTCTGGTAATATCAGGGCCTAACTCTTCCATGATAGCTTTGGGCATCAGATTGTGGCTAGCCCCTGTGTCTAGCAGGAAATTGTGTAGGATTTTGTCATGAATGGTCAAGGAGACATAAAATGATGGAAAATTATCATCAGCAGGTCTAGTTGTTGGGCTAAGCACAACTGCAGGTTTGTCATCTTGCAAATTGACATAGTCGATGGAGGCTTGTGAGGCTTTCAGCTCAAGAGCATCAAGGATAGGCTTTCTAAAACCTTCACTCTTTACAAGTTCTATCAGAGGCACAAATATTTTTAAATTCTAGACTTCTATTTCAAAGCTGAAAGGGGAAGGGGACTTGTCAGGGCCTCTTACGTCTTGAGCTAGTGCTTTGAGGATGGTTGGGTCAGTTGCTGGCCTTTTTTATTTAATGTTCTGATGCTCTGTGGGGGCAACACCTCTCTGGATAGGATTCTCCTTCACATTTCTTGGTCTTGACATCAGATTCTATCTTTGATGTTCATTAGTCTACAGAATAGCCTCTTTGTCCCACTTTTGACTAGTTTGGCCTTGGAGTAATGATTCTTCATAGGCAGCCAATGTCAAGAAAGCAGTACTGCCCTTATCTTCCATGTAATGGATTTCATCTTCTTCTTTAAACTACTCCTCCTCCATGACTACGTTTTGGAAAGGAGCCTTAACCTTTTTCTCTTCACCAGCTTCTTTACCCCTTTGAGTGATCTGCAATTGTTCATTTTCTCTTCTGAACAGATTTGGGTTTCTTGGAGCAAATGTGTTTGGAAGCCTTGCCTTTCTAGAGCTCTGCTCAACCTTCAGCTTGGATATTTCAGCAGCCAATGACTCTATCATTTTAGTCATTTTGTCTAATTTAGGTTTTGAAGATGAAGCAAAGGAAGAAGCCTCACCTCTCTACCTCCTTCTATCAGCATGACTTTTGAGCTTTTCTACAGCCATGATATTAGATTCCACCTCTAATGCTGCATCCTGCATTTCGGACAAAGTGGCACATCCTCTCTCTCTCAACAACAAGCAAAAATCGGAGTCAAATGCATTAGCATAAGTGAGTTTGGTAGAGGTGGGGGTAGGCTTTACTTCAGCTGGTATCTTATTATACATACGATTGAATATTTTATTGAAATCAGACAATGATTCCCCATTTTCCCTCTTGAGGTTTCCAAACTTAGTATGATAATATAGCAAGTCCTTTTTATCTCCCCAATGCTTCAAAAATACATCATCTAATGCTTCAATATCTGCTATACACCTAGGGGCCAGTTCTCTGAACCACTTTCTAGCCTCTCCATCAAGGCTTTGGACAAATACTCTCATTCAGACATCATCCTCATTAATATCTAGGTTATCGCCATAACTATAAAAAGACTGAAGGTGTTCTTCAACTGTTACTCCATCTGTACCAATGAACTTGGGCATGTATTTTTGATACTCTCCTGCAGGCAGGCATTCAAAGGAACAGGCAAGACCAAAGGTCCATACCTAGCAGCTATGATCCTTTCCATCTTCGTGGGTGCTTGTTGGCCTGCCATGACTGGGATAGATGGAAGGATACTGGCAGATTGAATGGTAGGAAGCAATGAAATAGATGACAGGGACAAAGGAATTTGATGGACAATATGGGAGACTTTCTTTGGACTGAGATCCAAGCTGATCTAAGTGAACAAGGAGCTTTATGAATCTCTGAGGGTATTTCTTTGCTACTAATGCTAGGCTCTATATCTTCGAACTGTACATGCTCAGTTACAAGCCTCTCTTGTAGAGATACATTAGATTGTTTAGACTTACCTAATTCTGATGCTCCTTTCTATGATGTTTTTCTTTGCTTAACAATCCTCTCAGGGTTAGGCACTGGGTTAGCTGGTGATTGTTGGGTGTGGAGCCTGATTATCTTCTATATTCAAAAGTACCGCCACATTGGACCCCAGTTCAAAATGGGGGCGGCAATGCCACCCGTAAAATATTCGCTGCAGGGGGGTCCAGGGGGGGGCGGCTGCGACCTTTGGGAGCCCCCCCCTGGCGGGGGGTTTCAGGGGCAGTGCCCTCGAAGCTAAAAACAGCTGTAAAATTGCCTTGTAAAAGTATAGTAATTTCTAGTCAATCTGGGCTGTTCATTTGGCGGATGATCTGACGGTAGAACTTATGTTTAGTTTAGGGTTTTTTGCCCTAGAAGGCAACCCCCTCTCTTTGTATGAGGGCATTGTATTTGAGGCGATGATAGATGTGTATTTTGTGTGAGCGAGAAATAGAGAGGTGAGACTGTGAGAGAAAACAGAGGATATTACAGCAGATTTTCTGTAGGTTGTGTCTCTTCATTTTGCTGGATAATAGAAAGGAAGGACTGGCTGTTCGAGGTGGACGTAGCCCAAACTCGGTGAACCACATATATCTGTGTCTCTCTTGTTTAGTGCGTTTTCTGTGTTTATATTTCTGCAATATTTTATGTGTTCCATTGCTCCGTAATATATAATTTTCTAACAACTGGTATCAGAGCCGAAGGTC
>APFE030583767.1:100664-121304 GCA_000404065.3 Pinus taeda
AAGGAAGGACTGGCTGTTCGAGGTGGATGTAGCCCAAACTGGGTGAAACACGTATATCTGTGTCTCTCTTGTTTTGTGCGTTTTCTGTGTTTATATTTCTGCAATATTTTATGTGTTCCATTGCTCCGTAATATATAATTCTCTAACAGTGATTTCTAAGGATTTCTTCGAGTGTGCCTCACAAATTGAGCCAGAACTGTAATATGGCGTCACCACTAGGTTGGTCCTCCAGTAGAGTTTCCAAATAGATGATTACAACCAGAAATGTGTCTAGAATTTGTCTATCATCAACGATGGAGCTGTGTCATTCTCCCAGGGAAGCTGAGCTTTAATCTCCTCTCCCCGACAATGGCACCCATTATGTTAAGATTCCAAGAAACTCTCCTAGGTTGTAACGCAGAGATGCCTGGTAACATATAAATTCAACTTATTGTTGCAAATGGATGAATGGAAGGAATGATGCTTTTCCAATCTAGATAACCACTTCTACTTTGCTTGACTCCAGACATACATGAACACCCCAGACTACAAGGCTTTAGACCACCAATTGCTCACAATTTAAGATTGAGTGACTATGGAGAATACTGACCACACCAGCAGATGCACAAGACCATGTGATGGCTAGTTGCAACCAGTAAAGAAGTCTACAAATCTAATCTACAAATGCACAGATAGGATGACAACTCTCTGGCACCAGAAAAAGAGGAACCTAAATAACTCATTCATTGATACATACAAGACTTTAACACAGAAATAGGATGATAGCTATTCTAATGCTAAACATAAAGAGTTCAGGAATATAGCATATTAGGCACAGCTTAGAAGAGGAATGAAATGGAAAGTGAGCAATTAACAGTAAAAGAAGCTTGTATTAGCTGAAAAGGAAGACAAGACGATGCAAGTGTCAAAGTAGTTACAGTCTCCAAAAGTTGAACCTCACATCAAAATATCAACCATCAACCCTGATTACATCTTGTTTGTGGGTATATATAGAGTTTCATTACAAAGGAACTTGGCTATTCTAGGTATGGAGGGGTCATAATTCACCACCAACCACATTTAACTACTTGATGGAGTCTCTGATTGTGTTTACTTATCTCAGTGGGTGAATATAATCTCCTCAGGTGCTCTGCTATCCTCTCAGGCAGTTGGAGTGTTCCTATCCATGAAGTTCCATAACTGTTAAATGCCGATGCGTGCCCATGCTCTGTAGTTTTTCTCTTCGGCCATCCTATCTGTTGAATGTGGTTGTTGAGGAGCAACTGTAACGGGTACTAGCAGGTCGGTCACCTTCGTCCTTTGGGTATACGAAAATGGTCGAGGGGTGTGGACTGTGTGGCGAAAGTACGAGTTGGATGGGGGAGTGAGACTAGCCGTTGGATCGGGATAATAGATGGCAGAGATAAGTCAATGGGGATATTGGAAGAAGCGTGAGTGGAATGATCATGAGCCATTGGATCTCAAGCAGGCAGATCCAATGATAATCGGGCGATGAAGGCGCGTGGTGGTTATCGGGTGGGAATGTAGGATTAAGAGGTAAGCGGTTTCGATCACACTGCCTTAGGGCATAGGGTGGTAAAAGGACGAGGGAGAGAGATCCCACTCAGTGCGTGATGCATGGTGGCGGGGAGAGAGGAAAACCACTCTCCATCGCGTGTTAACATCTGGTCACTTCGTAGATGCGGGGAGAGCGAATTTCGTTGGATCTATCGCGGAGACAATTGGGCGGCGGGGAAATGATTGCGTAAGTTTCTACAACCCGAGCCGTCAGATTGGGAGGTGGAGATCGACAGTGGAGGTTACAAGTGAAGAGTTTGTGAAGGCATGCAATCGTATGGGCGCGGTTTTATGGGGGTTTGGGTTTTAGCTTTCAGGGCTTAAGAGCAAGGGATTTTTATATGGTTTTTAATAGAGAAGCACGGGAAATGGAGATGAAGGGAGGATGAGTGAGGTAAATGAGAAGGTGAGAAAGACTAGTATAGGCCTCCTTTGAGCATAACCAAGGACCGAGATTATTTATGATCCTTAAATATCAAAAATATGTAGCAGAGCTAACAGTACCAACTATGGATTCCACACGATGGGTTGATCAAGCCTGCACCTTCCCTGACTATCAGCTAGCCTCGTGATCCACTCATATACTTTAGTCGAGAAGGACGCGAAGAAGATTTCATGGATTTCTGTGTATCTGTAGCGATCCAGCCACCTCTACTTAGATATCTGTGAAGTTTTGTTTTCCTATACCATGAACTCATGAAGCTTTTGATCCAACCAATATTCAATCTCTTTCTTCATAGGGTTCTAGCATTCCGACATCAGACATCCCTTAGGTAGATCCCAATCCTGGCAATGGAACCATTTTTTGGCTTGTTGGGGCTTAACCTAGGTTTAGAAGTGTTTTAGCCAAACAAATCCCGCACTGTCGGCCCTTTTGGCAACAATCCGCAGAGCGCGGACTGAAGTATAACCCAAGGTAGTAGGGGTGGGTGCTGGAACCAGGTTTATGCACCCTAGTGATGTCTTGATGGGGACTAGAGGGATCCCGATCCAGTTTGTGCACTCACGCTGCTCTATGTGGCTATCCGTCCTTTGCGCAGATCGACGATGGGTGCTTCCTAGATTCGTATTATTATAGGTGTTTATTATAGCTCAGATCAGGTTCTCAAGGTCTTTAAGAAAACATTTAACAGTAATAACCAGTGCGTGCAAACATAAATATGCATAAATTCAAAACATAATCAAATAGATAGAACCACGATAAAACACACAATGATTTAGAAACTCTTATCTTTATTTATCTCTTGTTTAGTACAACTAGATCTGCCCTGCGCACTCAGCTGCAGGGATCCATGCACACAATTGTGGACTCTACTCGACCTCTATGCACACAACTATAGAGCCTCTATCTATCTACTAACACCCTTGACTCGAACTTATAGATGCAAAGAGAATATTTCCTTCATAAACCCATAATATTCAAGATCCGAAACCAAAAAAACTAATCGCTACCCTTAGAGCCCTACTCTATTTATACATTCCCATAGTTCGCAGACCATGGGCAAGCTGATTCACTTTCTATTTTCTTACATTATTTTCGGGCAAACAACCCTTTGACTTGACTCATTACAATTTGTGCTTCGCGCACTTAGTAGAACCTTTACCATATGTTTACCCAAAATTGTGGACTTTAAGCCCCAAAACAGCTACATGGGGGATCTGCTACCCAACAGTTTCATTCTTGATTAGTTTTGTTAAAGGAACTAAAATTTTTAGCTTAGCTACCTCTGCTCCCAAATTGAATGGAAAAGGGGCTTTTTCTGTTTGAGGGTTTTGAATTTTCACAACAGGGATTTGAATAGGATGGTCTTCTTTTTCTTTGTTTGGGATCTCCTTATGTGGATCTTCAATTCTAGTGTTTTGAACTTTATCCACTAATTTCTTGGATGGAATTGAAGTGGATCTTTGATCATTAGAAGGTTTATTAGGGGTTATATTTACAATGGTGGGGCCAGAAGGATTCTGATTCTGTCTAGGGAGAATCTGGAGAATTTAGAAACAGGGGTTTCTTTGATTTTCTTGGTTGATTTTGCATTATTTTCTTGGTTTGGTCAGGGGCATCAATGTTCTTTATACTCCTTAGGTTATATTGTTTATGTACTTCAAAAATGGAAGAATCATATCCTTGTTTATAATCAAATGACTCTCTGAACTAGATTTGTAATTACTGCAGCATATATAGTTCCTGATTGTCTTGGGTTAGTAAAACATAGTCTTCATCATTTACTCCCATTAGGTTAATTTGTCTATCTTGTTCAGGATCTTTTGTAATGGATGCTTCTACTTAATTTTCTTGGAAAGGAGGCCTAATGTTCTGCTCTAGTCCGTTTTTCCCAGTGTTTTGGTTTTTCTGAAATTAGGGTTTCTAACTATATTAGCTTGTTGATTATCCCATTGAGGTTATCTCTCTATGTTTTCTATTCTATCCATTAGTTTTTACATACTTTTGGCTGGAGTATCTATCTTAATGTCAAATGATGAAGCCTCATCTTTTGCATTTCCTCTTTTTTCATTTCTAACTCTAGCTCTTTTAGTTAACAAATTAGCCTCTACACTAATTGCCACACTTTGCATTTCTTCTAGGGTTAGGGGGTTTCTTTCCCTGAGTTGGAATGCCATATCTGTGTCAAAACCATCAGGGAATTTTATTAATTTTAAGTCAGGTGGAGGTCTAAGGTTAATTGGGATTGTGTTATATATACTGTTGAATTTGGTGTAGTAATCTTGAACAGTTTCATTAGGTTCGCTTCTAATGTTATCATATTCTGAAAGGATTTGTAGGGGGTTCTTTTTCTTTTCCCATCTGTTCAAAAATTGTTGATGAAATGTATCTAAACTATCAATGCTATTAGCAGTCAATGCTCTAAACCATTTCCTAACATCACCAGCTAAAGACTGGGCAAAGAGTCTCATCTGAACATTATCTGTGTCAATTCTGTGCAACTCAAAGTAATTTGTTATCTTGTTGACATGATTTTGTGCAGTGTAATGTTCCATGCCATCAAATTGAACAATTTTACTTTGGTAGTCTACTAGCATAGCACCAAGTTGGGCAGGTAAAATTAGAGGAGCATATCTATTTTCCATTGCTCTAAGCTAGGAGGGGCTAAGATGTGGGGTTGAAGTACTTGGAGATGATGCAGTAGTGGGTGAAGAACTAGGATTGGTAGGTGATGAATGAGTAATGATAGGTTGGTGAGGGAGAGTAGGTATAAATGGTGGTGAAGAATGGACTTCAGAAGTTGAAGGGAACAATGGTGAACTAAGGGTTGTGGACAATTGTTCAAAAAGCTCAAGGATATTGGCATTACTAAGGGATGATTGTGGAGAATTCAGAATGTATTCATCATTTGACTTGTTGGCCTTTTGGACTTCAAGGTTTGCAATGGAATCAGGGTCTAGAACAGTATCATATATTTCACTTTCATACTTTGCTTTAAATAATGAAAAATCAAATTGCCCATCAAAAGGAAGATCTTCTTAAAAAACCACTCATCAACATGAATTAGCTTTAACTAATGGTAAGTGACTAGTTGAACTTTCTTATTTTTTGGATTTGATTGAAATCAGGTTGGGATTATCAACCACTGGGGCAAGATTTGGGTTTGGATTAGCCCTAGTATAATGAGTTCTCCTTGAAGCCAAAATTTCCAAATTTTTTAATTGTTTTCTTTTTGTGAGATTTTTTTTAAATAACTTCTAATAAATTACTTTAAGACGCATAAAATATAGATTTAAAAATTTCTTAAAGATTTATTAGGACCGAGGTTTTGAGCTCCCTAATGGAGTTGCCACTATGTTATCACTCAGAATTTTCCCCTAGAAGTTATCAGAAGAAGGAAAAGACCGAGGTAACCACAAACCAATATTTTAAGTATAGGCTCTAGCCAACCTATGACTCAGAGAGGGCTATCTCTATATGATTTAGCTTTGTTTGTTGGGATTTTAGGCTAGTTCTTAAGGTTCAGGAGGTTTTTATTCGTATTGAAGGTTGGATGGTGGAATCATTAAAATAGATGGATAGACTGAAGTCTCTAGACCATTGGGCTATGGAGTCAAAGAAGGGTAGTAGAACTGGGATCAACTCATTAAAGGGAGTGTTCAAAGGGCAAGCTAGTAGAGTGAATTGTAGGTCTTTGGGTTAGATGGGTGAAATGATCTTAACCAGGGTGAGAGAAAACTTAAGAATTCTTAGACCGAGATTAAAATTAAGAACAGAGGATAATCATGAGCAAAGGGCAATCAAGAATCCTTTGCTATAGATCAAAAGGAACTACTTAAACTAAGGAGCAATCAAGAACTCCTTAACTTGAGTAATTGGTAGAAAAAATTGAAATTCATAATAGTTAAAACAAAGTGCAATGAAGCATGTTCTGAAATATCATTCCATATTATAGCATTTTGATTTCAGATACATTAAACATTGTGGAAAAACTTTTAAAGAAAGATAACAACACAAGAGAAAATAGTTGTCTATACCTCGCACTACACATTCATCCTATGAAATGTCTTGTCTTTATTCATTAATCTAGCTTGCTGGTCCAAACAATGATAAAATAGCTTACAATATTTTGATCAAGAAAAATCTATAGAAATGTCTAAGAATCCACACTACATACTTTGAATTGTGAAGTATTTATACAAAAATCATTACAAAATATCTCAAAACAAACTTGAGATTTATTCTAGGAAATACAAATATCTTCTTGCTAGAAGATAGAGACAACTATTGAGTGGTTTCATGTTGTCCCTTTTATTGTGGTAGTGTTGGCTTTTATGGTTGGAATTGCAGCCCTTTGTCCTAGCTTGTAGTTGTGATGTTTCACGCTGGAATATTTTTCAACTTTTACCTTTCACCTGATACTCTTTGACCATGCTACCTTGTTTTCACTTGTTTAGTTGGATGCTCTCATTTTTACTGTGCAATAACTTTTTGCTGTAAATTTATCACAGTAAATCAATCATCGTCTCCCACCATTCTGCATCAGGTAATTTTACATTCATCATCCTCCTATAGATTTCATCAGCTTCAATATACTTGAAAAAATTAGGCTTGGTGAGGAATAAGTGTTTTATCTCATGCTCAAGAAAAATTAAGTTCTCAAATGTGTTGTACAAAACTTTGCCTATTGGTAGTGACTTTATGGATGAAGTACTAGCTTGTTCCTTAGCCAACTGTTTGAGTCTATTGTGATAGTCCAACTGTGTCATAATTTTTTCATTGATAACCATAGGACTAGGTAGACCTTTATCCCTCAAAATTTTGAATTTAGCCATGAACCTGTCAATGGCTATCTGCATTTGTTGCACTTTTCTTCTAAGTTAAGCATAAGGTTCCTTTTAGAAAAGGTGTTCCTTATTTCCAAAATGGTCTCAATTCTATCTTCTATGTTCAGCTCATGGAGTTCATATCTGTTCTTGCTGTTGAGGAAATTGATGGGTCTATTGGCATCCTCAGGCTTATCTCCCAGCTCCTCCTTTACTTTCTGGATAACTTATGTAGCTGTCTTTATTAACTTCGTTTGTTTAAAAATAGATTGAATTGATGGCCAAATATCATTGACAGAGTCAATGGTATTGGCCCACAAAATTTCCTTGGTTTGCCCAAGGGGTTTTTCCAATATTAAGTCTTTTTCTAAGACTTTGATTCTTTCACTCATTCTTTGGGCCTTTTGTACTTCTTCCTTTTGCTTAAGCTGGGAAAGTTTGTAGTCACTTTCTAAACTTGCCACCTTTTCTCTCAGGTTGTTTATTTCTATAGCATGGATAGACATCTCTTCCATGGATTTAACTAATTCTTCTTCTTTCTCTCTTGATGCACTTGTTGTTGTTATGGATTCTGTTGTTATTGGAAAAGCTGTGGCAGGTGGAGCTGTTGGTGCCAGTGAAGCTACCAGTGTAGAAGGGACTGATGTGGATACTTTAGGGATGAAATCTTTGGGAGTTGTGGCCAAGTTGCTTTGCTTCAATTGAATTAAAGCATCCAACTCCTTTTCTATCTCCTTTAATTGATCATTCAGCTTTAGGACCAAGTCCATCAACTCCTCATGTCTAGTTTGGCTCTCTAAGACTTCTAGAGTTTGAGGATGTTGTAGCTGGGGTATTTTTAATTGCCTCTTAAGTGCATCAATATCATCGTTTTTCTTCTTTATAAGATGCTTTTTAGATTTTATATCCTTGGGATCGTGTCCCAATTCAATCACTAAGTCCTCTAAGGACTTGATCCTTGTATCCTTGACCTATGAGGAGGCATTTTCCAACCGATATTGAGATGAGATGTTGTTTAATGAGTTTTGAAGCTAATGAGTAGCTATGGCTTTACCTATTAGGGTGGAATATATCATCTCTCCAGCATGTTTGTGTAGTTCAATCTGGTCTATGGGATGAATATCCCTTGCCAACACTTCAAAGTCAATATTTTTTATATCTAATGTTGTCTTGGGCTGCTGAGTTGTAGGTTTGATGAAATACATCTGCAACTTTCCTTCTTTAATTTCAAAGGCTAACATTAACCTTGTTTGATTGGTGGGAGTCATCTTTAGGTACTGAACATATGTTTGGGCCTTGAGCCTCTCATTTCTCAATTTGATTTCCTTGTATCTTTCTTTTATGTCGTGGTCTTTGTTAGTAGGCCTGCTAAGGGAAGATACTTCCACACTAATTTGCCTTTCCAACATCTGAGTTTGTGATGTGGAAGGCTCTTGCATGCCTTCAATTGGAGTAGTGGGCCTACTTCTTTCTACCTCTATGTTGATAACATGTGCTAATTACTCTGTGTATTCCTATTCAGATACCGGATTGAGCCTTCGCCTCTTACTGTGACTTGTTTCCTGCTGCAAATTAGAGGCGTCCATCCCTGAAGTGGAAGCTACCTCTCTATTTATTTTTTGGAATTTTTTCCTTATTCTAAGGAGTCCACATGACTAGAGGGTTACTCATGGCTCTTTCTTGCTCTTCTAGTACCTACAGAAATGAGCTCTCATCAAGCTGCTTTTCCAAATCAATCAGAGCATTTTCTACATCTACTTTTGTGTTGTCTCTGTCTACTAAAGTACCCTCCACCCATTCTGTTTGATTTTCATATGCCTCTATTTCTAGTATGGGGTGGTGGATAAAAGGTCCTAGCTTGACCTTTTTCCTTTTCTTGGTGATGAATTCCCAAGGGTCATATCTCCTACAAAACTCCTTTGGAATTTCATTCTTTGCAAGATTATGTCTGCTTCTTTCCCTTCCTCTCTGGAATTGCATATGAAGGGGCCTAATTGATCTTTGATTTTGAAATAAGCCTTCTTCTTGGCATTGAAGAAGTTGACTTCATCTGCATTGACAATTTTTTTGTAATATTCTAAGGCAAATAACCTCATGGGGAGGTATCTTGGCAACTTATATGGTTCAAGCAGGCAACAATATATTCTGATTTTAGTGTGGTTTTGGTATAGGTACCAATCACCCACTTTGGTTTTCTTGGAAATCTGGAGGACTCTTTTTATTTTTGGGCTTATCCTAGGTGGAGGATTCCCAGTGAGCATGGTCATGACTGGATGCACAAAAGAATCTAGAAAGTTAGAGTAGGTATATGGTGATCCAAACTCATGGAAAAGTGGGGTCCAAAAAATAATAGATTTGGGCTGGCCCCTCGTGTCAAGTTTTTGGACGGTAAAAAGGAAACTTCTATGACTGATAATACAGAAATAGATGGTATAATATAAAGGATTATTTGAACACCCTCTAATTTCCCATTCTTGTGAATTTCTCATGGATTCTATCAGCTATGAAACTGGAAAAATCATATATGGTTGATGTTGTAGATCTAACCCAGAATATTATAGATCTGATAAGAAAATATAAGATAATGCAAATAAACCCAAGAAATAATATGAAATGATTCTTTATTGATCAAACCCTTATGGTAGGGCAACACCATACATTCACTCCTTAAGGAAGGAGAACACTCCACAAGCCATATGCATGCACATACAATAATCCTTGACTATAGGGAGGGATGGAATTATATGGTACCACTTTTTTTGAAAGAAGAGGCTGCCATATGGTGGAAATCACTGGGCATCATTAACTTGGCTCTGATACCAATTGTTATAGATCTAACCCGACAATATTATAAATTTGATATGAAAATATAAGATAATGCAAATAAACCCAAGAAATAATATGAAATGATTCTTTATTGATCAAACCCTTATGGTAGGGAAACACCATACATTCACTCCTTAAGGAAGGAGAACACTCCACAAGCCATATGCCTGCACATACAATAATCCTTGACTATACTCCTTGACCTTGGAGTCTCTAGCCTCTATATACGCCTCATACATACAATACCATGGATCATTACCATGGTTCCCTCATACCATCGACTAATACCATGGGCCCATTACATTATTACTAACTACTTGTGGTCCCTTACATGATATGGGTTAACCACCTTATTTATTACTATGACCCATCCCATTATTACCTTGGGTACCTCCCTTGGTACCCCATATTATCCCCCCTAGGTATATAACAGAAGGTCATCAAGGGTAATCCTCATGCACCTAAAGTGAGGAAAAGTCAAGCAAAGGTCAAAGGAGGGCTCAAAAGTTAGATCGAAGCTCACACGTGTGACAACAACCACTATTGGAGGTGGGGCGGGGGGGGGTGGGCGAAATTTCAGATCTGAAGTGGAGGTCGCAATTTCTGCAGTTGGAGGTCGAAGAAGTGCTACTAGAAGAGATTTGACTAGGTTTGGCAAGATCACGGTTAGCACATCATCTGGAGAGGTTGGTCTTGGTCTTGGAGGGTTCTAAAGTTAGTCTTAAGGTCTTGGAATTCGTTAATTGAAGAATCTATAAGGAAGAGAAGAGATTTGTGGGTTTTCCTCTCAAGTGGAGAGGTTTTGGCCCTAGCTTGCTGCCTATATTATGTGTTCTTGTTCTTCTTGTTTTGGTAGTTGTTTGATGATTCATAAATATAATAATAAGTAACAAAGCTAATAAGTAAAAGAACATCACAAGCAGTTATCAAGTAAAGAGAATTAATCATAATCATTGCCCTATTGAATTCTCAACATGCCCTAACTAGGGTTACTATACCACTATTCAACCCTTCTCTAAGCCACAACCACCTGTGATTTCTTTAGCAGATGACTAGATGCCTTATTGTCTATCACAATAGCTCGAATCCTCGATCTAGCCCTTCTCAGCTACGACTGCTTGAGAATTCCCTATTGCCAACCTTCACCACTTCGTTCTGCCTATCCTTAGGTCTTGGACCACTGTCTTGACCTCAACCAAACCTTGTTCTTTAGCCTAGATGCCCTCGGTCCTTTGTCCTATAGTTTTTCTAGCCTCAGACTACCTCCTTATCTTCACTTCAGATGCCTTTTAATTGTCTCACCCAACCCTCGACTCTCCACAAGTAACCCTCAGTCAACCTATCCTTGATATCTAAGGCCTTCAACCTTGCTTGATCCCACTGTAGCCTTGTTCCTAGGGCAGAAACAACCCTGCAGCTAGCCTTACTTGCACAACGACTGCCCTAGCCTCTTGGATGGACTTCGGGTCACTTCTTTGTTGGACAAAATTACACAACTTGACCTTGACAACAGAGGATTTCCCAACGAGGACTCTAGAACAGGTCCAAACTCAACTTCCTCTTGGACTCATCCTTCTCTTCGAGGCTGTGGCTCTCTAGGGCTTCTTTTTCCCCACAAATGAGATCTTTTCACTTGATTTTTCTACAAGATGCATAGCAGAAACCAATCTTCTGATTTGATAATTACTATCTAATGAGTTTCAAACAATTTGCCCAACGTTACTAATATCATTGAGCAAATATACACAAAAATTTTCAATAATAAATGTAAAGGGAACAATAAAGATCTTAAAGAGACAACCATGTGCAATAGAGGTTGGTTCGAAGAAGAGATTGATTGCATGAATTCTGAACTCCTATAGCATGAGGAGGATACCCTTGCTGTTTTGAGCATCTCCACCCTGATCCATTTCTCTTTGAAAGAAATCTTTGTAGAAGGTAAATTAGTATCAAATCATAATAGATAAAATAAGACAATTAATTAATGTTCAAAAAATGACCAAAACTAGGTCAGTGTGACCATGTAATAGTAAAAGATCCACCATAACAAGCTAGGAATCATCTCTAGAAGAATTCTCAAAAAGATGTAATGGAAACAATCGAAGTGGACCGTGGATAGAAACTGCTTCACCTATAGCATTTGTACAAAAAAGATCATCTAGACAATATACTAGAATATAGGCTTGTTAATTTTCCACTGTTCTATGCTTAGCACAATAATATATTTCAATTCTTCTTCAATCAACAATCAATTTATCCAATAAACAATTGTATATAGAACAATAATCCAATGCACAATAGAAGACCAAGGAAAAACCCCACAAGGGGGAAAACCTTTCAAAATTGTTCTTTTATTAGATTGTCATCAAATGTTCAACAAAGAGATACAATATTACAATTCATCAACAATGAGTCAAAGTCAAACTTTGGACTATCCAAGAATCAACCAACCAATATCCAATCAAAGATGAACCCAAAAGTCAAATCTGCAATTTTGGTCAAAGTCAATAGCAACAGCAGCAACCCTAATCAATTAACAGCTATGAAACCAGATTCATCCCGCTGGCCCACCATGTCCCCAATTGGGCGAATCGAACGCGATTCGGTCGAATTCATGTCCTTTTGAACCTATCCAGTCGTGTCCGATCGAGACACGATCATGTCCGGATTGTGTCCCAAATTATGGGACACGAATCTCGAATTTGGGCATTCCGTGCAGTGTTAAAAGACAATTTTGCCCATTCTTTTTTCACATTTGCTTCTTTTGTTTGTTGTGGGTGTTTGGGAGCAAAGAAGAGAAAAGGTTCGTGGGAGCATTTTCAAGGAGATTCAAGCAACAAGCAAGTGCATTTTGTCTCTATTTTTTTATGTTTTTATGACAGCAGTTTACATGTGCATTTCTTTTACAAATTTGTGCATTTTTTGTTTATTTTTTTACAACATTCATGGCTCAATCAAGGGCAACAGGGAAGGGGAAAAGGAAGCGAAAGAATGTCCCCATTGGAAAGCCCCACCTCTCCCAATTTCATCAGGGTCTGCTGCAAGTGTTTGATCCAAAATGGATTTTGGATAGACTCCCAAGTCTAAGTGTTCCTCACAGAGGAAAATTAAAGTCCAAGGAAGTTCCTGGACATAGTCCAATTGCAGAGATCTTTTCATTCTGAATCTACTGCAACTTGAACGGGAAAAAATGGATTTAGGATGCAGAAGTTATCACCAAAAGAAGATTGCCTATGTTCTTTAGAAAAAGAGGAAAAATCCCCTAAAATGCGCAAAAAACCCTTATAAAAGGAAATCGCATCGGAAAAAAGCAAAGGGTCAGACTTAAGCAAAGGCGGAAGAAACTCCGATCCGCTGATCCGATGTATCGAATCAGAGGCAAAGATATGTGCAATATCGGGACCCTGGACCTAGCAATTGCGATCATGTGATACGCCGATTGTCGATGATCAGATCGATGAATCGGCATTGGCGATGTACAGAACCCCTGGGCCGTATGCGACGCAATATGTGATAGCGATCGCAACGGGCAATCTCAGCCGTCAGATCGCGAGAGGAATGGATGGCCAAGATTAAATCGGATCGGCAATTGTTAGACCCGACGGATTTCATAAGCGCAATTCATAAAATTTGAAATCCAGTAAAAGGGGATTTTCTATGTATTTACGCATTTCTGCTATAAAACCAAAATACAAAGGAATGTGCCCAATGCGATGAATCTGGACCCGAAAGGGTTTATAAATGCAAATGTATACTATTTGAAGTCCGCCATAAAGCCATTCGATGGTATTTTCAGTGTTTTAATGTATTTTTATAAATGCAAAGGAAATGCGAATGGGGCGATATAACGGACCCGAAAGGGTTTTATATGCAGCAAGATGTGTTTTGAGTTCCGTAACAAGCAGGATTTCGGATAGGCCATAGGCAGTAAGTGGTATTGCCCGGACTTCGCTTGAGTGCATAAACTGGCCGCCATGTGGCTAGGCGCCGGAGAGAGAAAACCACCCTTTTTGGGTGGGTAATCTCCGTGCGCGTTAGCCACCCGAAATAAATAATAACCATTGATCAATAATCACTTGTAATCATGCCCAAAGACGGATCCGAAGGGAATCTAGGGCGGAATTAATGATTTTTGAAGTCCGATAGGTTGCGTTTGGGCAGATTTTCTCGTGTTTTAGTGTATTTCTCTGTGTAAACAGAGAATGACTATTCTGAGGATTTCAAAGGCGTCGATGGTCCTTTTGTTTTAGAACAGGTGGAAACCATCCCTGAAGGTGTTTAGCAATGATTGCTAATGCTCAGAAGGGGATTTGAGCGGACAGAGCCCGAGAGCTAGAGAGCCCAGAAGAGGAAAACGATCAGATAGCATCGCTTGGCTTAAAAGCCACAAAATGACAGAGGCAGAGGAGGGAGTGCTGAGACAGGAGCGCAAAAAAAAGCTAAGCCAAAGCAAGAAGCAGAGGCAAAGAGAGCCAGAGCCAAGAGCCAGAGTGAGAGCCGAGAGCCAGAAGAGCCGAGAGCTTCAAGAGCCAGGGATAAAATGGTGTCTAAACCCATTGTTTCTGTGTAAAACAGTGGTGTTGAGCCAAGAGCTTGTAAAAGGACTTTGCCATAATCCCAGAGAGCCTAGTTGAGTTGACTAGAGCTCATGGAGACGTAGCCCAAGAGTTTTGGGTGAACTCCTAATTAAATTGTTGTCTTATGTGTGTTGTTTTATTGTTGCATTATATTTGCTGCTTTAGTTGTTGTTATATCAATTCAAGCAAATAGCCTTAAAAACACATAAACAGTCAATAATAAGCATAAGCATACACCTTACTTCAAGAACATATTTAATTCCGCATTGGTTAATCATAAAGACTTGGGAATAAATAAGCTTTGGAAGTGGTAAAGGTTCTTGTAAGTTAGACAAGAAGCCTAAGTGACCCATTTTCAAATCAGGTGGTATCAGAGCTTGAGATTGATTAACCACACCTTCAAAAGAAGGTTATATCAGATTGCTTGATTGACAGAGCAAAGATTGCTTTTCTGGAAGGTGTTTAAATAGTCAGAGGCTGATTGTATGCTTGTTGCAGACTGACTATTGTTTGAGTTTGCAGAGGTGAAGGGAAAACTATTGATAGCTCAGTCCAGGAAGGATAAGAAGGAAGAAGGGTTGAAGGCATTCTTCTATTCCAAAGGACCTCAAAGCAATCCTTGAAGCACAAGAGGTTTGTTGCAAAAGGTTGCTTAATAAAGCACTTTATTAATCTTGTTTGAAGTTCATTTGTTCACTGGTATAATGACAACTTCTACAAGTGAATCCTCAAATTCCTCCTTCATCACAAGACTCTATGATGGAGACTTGAAGCAAGACTTGTTCATCATGATGGACAAGGTGAGAGAAATGTATGAGGATGGAAGGAAGAGCAGCATACTTAGAGAATAGTTGAATTCCATGAAGGAAGAGAAGCAGTTGCTTTCCAACAGACTGTAAGAAATGGAGAGGCAACTTCATATTGCAAATATGAACCTGAAAAGGATGCATGAGTTGGAGTCACAACTCTTTGTTGCCAAAGAAGCCTTGGTCAAGTATCAGCTTGAAGAAGAAGTAAGCCATTTCAGTTTGTCTTCAAATTCCTCTAAGAATGCTTATATTGGTTCTTTTGAGAAGCATACTAGAGGCATAGGTTCCAAGCTAATGTCCAAGATGGACTATGAAGGAAAAGGCTTAGGATAACATGCACAAGGTATTGTGGAACCAATAATGGTTGAGGAAAGGCCTATGTATTTGGGTCTTGGCTATGGACAGTCTTATGGAGAGAGTTCCAAAGCTGCTATGAAGGCCATTGAAATAGTCCCAAGAAGGAGTTTCATTTCATGTCCTCTACCTCAGAAGTGTGAAGGTTGTATTAAGGAAGGAAGAATGTAATAGCTTGAAACATCATTTGCAAGATGCAGGTGTTCAGAAGCACACACTTGAACCAGAGAGTTGGGGAGACTCTAACAACCTTGAAGAGATTGATGGGGTTCCAAAGGGAGCCACTCCTTCATTTGCTTCACCTCCTCATGAAGGCAATAAAGGTGAAAGAGAAAGGTGTAAATCTGGTTTTAATCATATTCCTTTTGATTTTGCAAAGCATGATAGATTTCCACATAGATATGGGAAAAGAACTGCATGTTCCTTTTGTGGTTTGGATAACCATCATGTTTCTAGATGTTGGAAGAGAATGGCCAGATATAGGAAAATTTTGAAGGAAAAGAAGCAAAAAGCCAAAGGTCCATTGGACAAGGAAAATTATGTTGTCAAGAGGATGCACATGTAGTGCATTTACTGCCATAAGCAAGGACACCTCGCTGTAAAATGTTGGACTCTAAATCCAACAATGCTTCCACAAAAGCTGAAGAAAGTGGAAAGAGAAGATGGCAGAAATGGAAAGGAAGGTTCCATGACTGATGTGTCTCAGGATGATTCACATGTTGATGTTGATGTGCAGACAAAGGTAGTATCTTTAAAAGGGATTGGTGAGAAATGGCTAGAGTTCTTATCCAATTAAGATTGCATGTCTACTGATGCATCTATTTGCACTTCTTTGTTAATGAGATGCAAGTTGCAGGTTCTTACTAAGAAGGTGAATGGAAAAGTTGAGTAGAAGACTCACTTTATTGCTGCAAAATTATATTTCATTTCAGCGTCGAAAGTACAGTGTACTTAAGTGAAAGTTGAAGGATGAAATGCATGCATGAGCATGATGTGCATGGACACAGGGATGTTGATGTTTTCCTTGTTTGAACATGTATGTGTAATTAACTTGTAGGGTTGATTGCTTTGACATGCATGTGATGCAATGTTGACTTGGGAGAAGTTAACTTGGTCTCCAAGATGGAGACAATAATGAAGTGTTTCATCTTTGAAAAGAGTCCTAATGGTCTTTTTGTACATGCTTGAATTGAAGAGTCATTTGTTTAAAGGCATGTTTTGTGGGCTTGTTATCTAGTCCATCATTTGTATGCAGATGTAAGACATGGAGGTGTTCACAAGCTGTGAAATCTGTTTCTTTTGTTGAAGCAGGAGTTTAAGCCATCCAGTTGTTGTCTGTATTTCTGTTGTTGTTAAAAGTTATTGTTGACAGCTTGTCAAACAGATACAAGTGAAAGTTTTGTGGAGCAGATGAACTTCACATTTCTTTGAGCCACCTTGGATCAATGATCAAGGCAAAGAAGTTCAAACCACCTTCTATGACCATTGCAGCAGAAGATCTGCAGGAAGGCAAGGAGGAAGACAGTTCTTCCCAGGAAGACCAGCCCATCCAGGAAGGGAAGTGGTCAGAGACTTTGGTTCAGAGGCACTATGCAAGGAAAGTGTGTGGAGGCGAAAGAAGAGGGTGTTGTTACTCTCATTTACTGTTCAGATCAGTATATCAGTCTTTTGGAGACCAAAAGTTCTTTTAGTGGGAAGGCGTGATCCAAAATGGATTTTGGATAGACTCCCAAGTCTAAGTGTTCCTCAGAGAGGAAAATGAAAGTCCAAAGAAGTTCCTAGACATAGCCCCATTGCAGAGATCTTTTCATTCTGAATCTACTGCAACTTGAGTGGACAGAAATGGACTTAGGATGCAGAAGCTATCACCAAAAGAAGATGCCCTATGTTCATTATAAAAAGAGGAAAAATCCCCTAAAATGGGCAAAAAACCCTTATAAAGGGAAATCACATCGGAAAAAGGCAAAGGGCCGAACATAAGCGGAGACGGAAGAAACTCTGATCCGCCAATCCGATGTATAGGATCAGAGGCAGAAATTCATGCGATATAAGGACCCTCAACCTAGCGATTGCGATCATGCGATATGCCGATCGCCAATGATCGGATTAGCGAATCAACATCGATGATGTACAAAACCCCTGGGCCGTATGCGACGTGATATGTGATAGCGATCGTGACGGGCAATCTCAGACATCAGATCGCGAGAGGAATGGATGGCCAGGATTAAATCGGATCGGCGATTGCCGGACCCAACACATTTCATAAGTGTAATTCATAAAATTTGAAATCCGATAAAAGGGGATTTTCTATGTGTTTACGCATTTCCACTTTAAAACCAAAATACAAAGGAATGCGTTCGATGTGATGAATCCAGATCCGAAAGGGTTTATAAATGCAAATGTATATTATTTGAAGTCAACAATAAAGCCATTCGACAGTATTTTTAGTATTTTAATGTATTTTTATAAATACAAAGGAAATGTGAATGGGGCGATATAACAGACTCGCAAGGGTTTTATACGTAGCGAGATGTGTTTTGAGTTCCATAACAAGCGGGATTTCGGGCGGCCCATAGGCGATAAGTGGTATTGGCTGGGTTCCTCCCGAGCCCATACACTGGTTGCCATGTGGCTAGGTGTCGAAGAGAGAAAACCACCCTTTTCGGGGGGGTAATCTTCGTGCACGTTAGCCACCCGAAATCAATAATAACCATTGATCAACAATCACTTGCGATCACGCCCAAAGACGAATCCGAAGGGAATCTAGGGCAGAATTAATGATTCTCGAAGTCCGATAGACTGCATTTGGATGGATTTTCCCGTGTTTTAGTGTATTTCCCTGTGTAAACAGAGATTGACTATTCTGAGGATTTCAAAGGCACCGATGGTCCTTCCGTTACAGAACAGGTGGCCACCATCCCTGCAGGCGTTTAACAATGATTGCTAACGCTCAGAAGGGGATTTGAGCGGACAAAGCCCAGGAGCGAGAGAGCCCAAAAGAGGAAAACAAACAAACAACGCCACTTGGCTTAAAAGCCACAAAATGATAGAGACAGAGGAGGGCGTGCTGAGACGGGAGCGCAGAAAGCTAAGCTAAAGCAGGAAGCAGAGGCAAAGAGAGCTAGAGCCAAGAGCCAGAGCCAAGAGCCAGAAGAGCCAAGAGCTTCAAGAGCCCGGGATAAAATGGTGTCTAAACCCATTGTTTCTGTGTAAAACAGTGGAGTTGAGCCAAGAGCTTGTAAAAGGACTTTGCCATAATCCCAGAGAGCCTAGTTGAGTTGATTAGAGCTCATGGAGACATAGCCCAAGAGTTTTGGGTGAACTCCTGATTAAATTGTTGTCTTATGTGTGTTGTTTTATTGCTACATTATATTTGTTTCTTTAGTTGTTGTTATATCAGTTCAAGCAAATAGACTTAAAAACACATAAACAGTCAACGATAAACATAAGGATACACCTTACTTCAAGCACACATTTAATTCCGCATTGGTTAATCATAAAGACTTGGGAATAAATAAGCTTTGGAAGTGGGAAAGGTTCTTGTAAGTTTGACAAGAAGCCTAAAGGACCCATTTTCGGATCACTGTTCCCTCTATTGCAAGGGGGGCTACAACAACAGCTTCAGATGTTGAGGTAAGACATCTTCCTCACGATAACAAATATCCCTTGTGGAAATATGTCACAAGAGAGAAAGGGCCAAGCAACAAGGTGAAGGGAGGAGGCAATATGAGTTGGAAATGCAATTATTGCAACACTACATTCATGAGCACATATTTCTGTGTGAAAGCTCATTTGTTGGTTTTACCAAGTTGTGGAATTGCATCTTATACAAAGGTGCCTTTACCAAAGAGAAAAGAAATCGAAAGAGAGTCCAATGTTGGTATGGAAAATGTGGCTGCAAAACCAAGAATGATAACCACTTTCCATTCTTGAGGAAAAGCAGCAACAACTTCCCATTTGAGAGTTCTGGTGGGGGATAGCAACAAAAAGAAAGGCAATTTCACTTGGTTCAATGGACAAGATTTTTGAAAGAGAGACGAGAAAAGCTGATCTCACCATTGCCTTTTTCTATCAAAACTTCATATCCTTTAATGTTGCATGCTCACCTTAATTTATTGAGATGCACCGAGCCCTAACCCAAGGGGCTCCATCAAGGTATGTGCCCCCTAGGTCAGAGAAGCTTAGAACCACATTGTTGATGAAGGCAAAAAAAGAGGCGGAAAAAATGCTTGAGCCTACTAAATCAACATGGCCAATAGCTGGGGTTAGCATTGTTTTTTATGGATGGACAAATCCAGCATGACACCCACTCATCAACTTCATGGTGTCTTCGTTGAATGGTCCAATTTTCTTGAAACTAATGGATGCAATTGGACAATACAAGGATGCACAATATATGGGTGAGTTGTTTGTTAAAGTTATTGAAGATGTAAGTGTTGTTTTTTGTGTGCAAATCATTACAGATAATGCACCTATTTGTAAGGCTGCTGGCATGATTGTGGAAGCTAAATATCCACAAGTGTTTTGACACTTTGCGTTGTCCATTCATTGAACTTAGCAATTAAATCTATTGTTTATGATGTGCTTTGTATTGGAAGCATTATTGAGGATACACGACATATCCGCAACTTTGTACAAAATCATTCAAACGCCATCACTATCTACAAGGAGTACACCAATATATCATTGTTGAAAATTGCGGATACACGGTTTGCCACTTCATTCATCATGCTAAAGAGGTCGAGGGAGGTCAAGACCGCTCTTGGGGCCATGGTTATTATAGAGTTTTGGTCTTTTTAGAGAAAGACAGATCAAGTAGCCTCTAAAAGAGTGAAGGACACAGTGTTAGATGATGCTAGGTGGGAGAGGGTAGATCTAATTATTCAGATCATGGACCCTATCATTTCTTTGCTTCATTTTGCAGATACAGACCCACCCATCCTAGGAGAGGTTTATGAGGGATGGGAGTCCTTGATTGGGTCTGTGAGGAGCATTATTTCACAGAGTGAGTGCCTGGGGTATGAGACATCATTAGAGGCCTTCTTCACCACCATACAGGATATTCTTGTCAACAGATCGGACAAGAATTGGACACCTTTACATTGTTTGGCTCACTCATTGAACCCAAAATATTACAACCATGAGTGGCTTAATGGGGGACCTTCCCGCATGTTGACCCTGCCGCCCGCACCTACCTACCAGTTAGCGAGAAAAGCCTTCAACCCCACAAGGTGTGGTTGGTGGCAGGG
>APFE030583767.1:122119-156844 GCA_000404065.3 Pinus taeda
TTGTCATTCAACCGAGAATGGACAAGCTACAACAAGTGTACAAGATATACCAAGCCCAGAAGAGATTTGAGATAGCTGCAAATCTCTCCTCCCTAGACAATAGTGCCTTCAGGAAAAATGAAAAACAACTAGATAGCAAATGAAAATCACATGAATATTAAACGACACAAGTATACCTCATGTACCAAGGCATGCACCACAAGCGAAGCTGGTAACCCCCAAAGACTTTTATTTATTAATGTAAATGCTGAGTACAAAATCCGGCAGAGTCTCCGCCAGCCCAATAGCTCGTTCTATCCTTTTTTACAATAAGAGCCCAAGGCTCATATAAATAGGCAAATGGGAGGAGATCCCAAGGCAAATTCCAGTGACAAATGGCAATCAAGGTGAAGATCCCAATGAAGAAATGAAATGACAAGTGGCTTGATGACAATCCCAATGTGAAGATAACTGCTCTTGATTTCCATGTGGCTGCCTTTGAACTGCTGATTGACTGAAGATAACTGCTTGAAATATGCTGAGCTAACTGATGTAAACTGTTGTTCATAAACTTTGTTAAATGCTGATAGCTGCCCACCTTAACTGCGGTCTAACTAGCTGTGCATTGCCCACGCAACTGCTGATTACTTGCTGTACGTACCAACTGATGTAGAATTTACTGATGTTAACTGGCTGTAGACTGCTGGTAACAAATCCGTACAACTGCTGATTTATAAACTGCTGTTGACTGAAGATTGCATTGGCTGCCAACGGACTGTTCTGTCCACGTTTATGCTGAGAATATCCCAACGTAAATAGCTGTTGCTGACCGTGTTTAAATCTGTGCTGAAGTGCTGTATATGCCCACGTTACTATGTGTTTTGACTGCCAGACCTGCGTTGACTGCTGAGTAATATCTGGCTAGCGTGGAAGCCGTACGGACTGCGTACGGAATTTTTTTTTTATTTGCTGAGTAATGAGGTGGGTCCAATGTAAATAGTGAGTTGGCTGCCAATTTTTGATGGCTGTCCAATGTATAATATGTTGCCCATGTAGATTGCTGAGTGGGCACGTTAACACTTAGCTTGATGTACGGACTTTGCTGTACGGATTTTAATTTGGATGGCTAAGGTGGGGTCCATACCCACTCAGTTTATTTTTTTAAATCTCAACCTTATAACTTTTACAATATTTGAAAATTAAATCAACGTGAAATTCCATTGCCTTATGAATTTCCACGTGGGCCTCCTTTGACTTTGACTTTTGTTGACTTTGAGCTGAGCTGAATTGAAACTTCATGTGGTGGGCCCCACATTGCTTTGCCACGTCACCTTTGACTTTCTGTTTGACTTCCATGCCAAAATTTGACTTATTTTGACCTTGGAAATTTTTTTAAAATTTTCCAATTATTCATTTTTTTGAATTTTTTCTTCATTTTTTCCACTATCACTGGAAAAATTGCCTTTTGAGGGACTCTGAGTCATTTTTTGACCCCCAAAGTAGGCTCTAGGAGAATGCTGGGCCTCTGAGGATGAATTTTGACTGGTCATACGCCCCAGACATCTCCTAAGGCCACTTATTTATGCCTTTACATAAAAAATAATTAAAAAATCCCTTTTTGCGGGAAATTTTTAACTATTAAAAACTCCTACTTAGACCTAGCCAAATTCCACGAAACTTTTCGTGTGATCTAGTATGGTAATATACATCGACCCTAGACACTAAGATGTGTTAGGGGCTCAATCTTCAAACCGTCACCTCGGCTTTGGGGTGTGCACGAGTGAAAAAATCCAGAGAATTATCCGTCTCTGAAAAAGAAGGGAAAAGAAAGGGATAATTCACCGGATAAAAAAAACACTCCAAGGTGTACTCGTTTGTTGATCGAGTCCCACATCCTAGGCCTGTTACAAATTCAAGAAACATCATACTAGCATCACTTATTACAATTCCCCGTAGGGTGTGGAATCTGTGTACAAAGAAGAAATATGATGAGAAGATAGAAGGAGAGTTAAAAAACTCTGTTGACTGATGACATCTGATGGTACAAGTGTCCTCTGGATCATCCTTGGGCATGGAGTCTTCACCAAATCATCAGGTGCTACTCCAGTAGTCAACACAGGGAATAGAGCATTAAGGCTAGGTTTTCCATCTGGACTTAAGTCAACTCTCTCGTACATTGATAAATGAGAGGGTCATCAATCAGACATCATCAATAGATGCATCTTTACAATCCAATCAATATGGCTCGTCCATAACTCCCTTTGAATATAGGGAAAGTGACCTTGCTAAAACATAATCATTGAGCCATCTGTAACTTGTCCCTTTTCCTGTTATAGACCCTTGGGGCCATGTGCCAAAGTCATCAGTCATAATTATGCAGCTTCCATGCAACCTCTCAAGTAACAAGGATATATCAAGGCATCATCAGAGTCGTCATAATCATAATCAATTGCCATGACTTTCCTTCATCAATAAACATCGGGGAAGAAGAGTCATCGGGTCATATTGCCAAGGATTCTATAGCTCCCTTTGAAGCCTTGATTCACGCGATCATCTAGCTTTCAATCATGAGCTTCTCATGCAAGGGATGATAATTTCCACGAGGCAATTGCAACAACAAACATCTAGGAAGCTTGCTTTAGATCAGAGAGTAAACAAAATCATCATGGTCCTTCAACTAGAGTGAAGAAATCCTCCCATGAGATTGTCCCAAAACGGCTTTATTATCCTTCATGGCTAGATTACTACAACAAATGATTTAAATTACCTAATCTGTTGGACACCTAATCCTCTAAGGGTTGGTGTAGAAGCTAAACAACCAAAGGGAGTCCAAGGGACCACTTGGAATATGAAACCAAGGGTCATTCCTATGTATTATAAATATGTATCATTGTAAATAAGAAAATGAAATCTAATGTTTATCCTTCCTATTGCCTCTGCCATGTATGTGTTTAACATGGTATCAGAGCGGGCGATATCCTGCCCTGCTCATATTTGAGCCACTTGTTTTATGGCCTTTCTGTGCAGGTTAGTTTTGCAATCTTTGCTCACGTGAATGTTTTCTCAGCTAAATTCTAGCTGCAATCTCTGCTCACATTTGCACGCAGTGACGCTCTTCCTTTAGTGTTAGTCCTTCTTGCATTGCATTTATTTACCTCTTAGCTTTTTTGCCTACTCAAATAGTATGTCGGTGGTCATTTCTTTGTTAGTATGTCAGGCATGAAACCTCCTCAGTGCTGTCTGCGGTTGTTTCTCTGCTTATGGAATGAGCGCGCCTGCGATTTCAAGCGGTGGCTATGAGAATATGATAGCACCAATGTGATGTTCTGTAACTATGTTCAGGTTGAAGGGAGTGTTGACAAAAGTACTCTAGAGTATATGGTGTAACTATTGCCTTGGAAAGCAGGCTCCCCTTGCATTTCAATTGAAGACACTGTAACAATTTGCTGATACAAAGATGTTTTGGGTATAAAGAGAAGCCAAAGCCGAGGTAGTGGAAGGTTTTGAAATCCTCTAGCGTATGAGTGATACAAGACTTCGAAGGTGAGTGAAATCCATAATCAAATCTCGTGAGCTGTGCTAAACACAACGACTTAGCTATAGGACTCCCTCTTCGTGCTTTTAAGCTTGATGTTGATGTTCCAGCGGGCCGAACTCTTGCCCTTTATATTGTAATCTGGGAGTTGGGTGAAAATATTGCTTCATTTGGTCCTTCGAGTGCTTCGAAACGTTGTCTTTAATCCAAACACAAAGAAATCTTATGCTTCACTTTGAAATTCCGACTGTTCAAAGACTGTTCTAGAGGCCGCCCCAAGAGATCTGTCACCGTAAAGAAACTTCCCCGCGGCTCGAACGATGGTCTGTGGCCTACGTTTGATGTGAAATCTTTGGAAATATTTAATTTAATGCTCACAGTTGATGATGAAGGGGTTCAAAGTGGTTGCCTGCTGAGGAGGTCGGCCCTGTCTGGTATGCTATTTGGGTGCATTGATTGTTGTGTCGGCATTTTGGTTATGCTATCCATTTTGAGTGCCACGAGGGTCTAAATTGTGGAACACGATATCAGTGTGATGCTTAGCTTTGTCGTTTAATATTATATGCACATATATGTGAGAACATGGGCATTCGTGGTTATGCATTTGAATCCCGAGGTGGTGACAAAGTTGCTGCTCAACAACATATATTTTCCTGATTTGCATACAGAGCAGAGGGTTATGATGATGCTGTCGACACAGGGATACTTTGAGTTGCACCATTTATGTTTCGGATAAATAATTTACCCTTCGTAGTTTGGTAAGATATCTCATTTTCGGGTGGACTGTTTTAGTAAATTTTTATGCTGTAATTGGATGTTTCAAGTTATGTTCCACCAAGTTTCAGTGGAAGTGTTGGAAGAGGACTATCAGAAATGGCCGGATAATATGACCAAATGTCAAGGGCCGAGAACCCAATTAAACACCAGAAATTATTGAAGTGAATTTAGTGATAAAGGATGACTGCATTTGTGAATCTTGAATTTGTATTCAGATGTTATGAAAAGGTGTTTTAGCAGGTTCTAGAACTATCGACAAATTTCATTTGCAAAGAAAGTCGAAGATTGGCTCTTCTTTTTGGGAAGTTTGAGAAGTAAGTGCATTGAAGCAGCGAGTCATTTGCTGCATTGAAATTGGTACTGTGCTGTCTGATACAATGACTTGGTGATATTGGTATCCTGCTACTCGTCTAGTAGTTATAGCTATTTATCATTTTATAGGTCAATTTGTAGTTGAAGGTAACATCGTTTCTCTGATTATATTGGTTTGAAATGGACCGAATGGATCATGTATTGAAACTACTAAATAATTTAATACATTCCACTATTGATGAGATGGTTAAGATCAACAAAACCTCTCTTTCCAATATTAAAATGTGTCTACAAAATGCACAAGAGAATCTTGAGTTTTTTGCAGCTTGAGACAAAGTTACAACATCATAAGCATCATTCTACTCAGAACATTGAGATAAAATCCCATCAGCAGGAAGTCAATATTGTTGAATTTCATTCAGATTTAGTGACCAATGAAGCAACAGTTGTACATGCAAATGCAGGAGGCTTGTTTTTTAAGCATCTGTTTGAAGATTGACTGGTTTTATGACAGTGCCTACATGGATGAAGATCAAAACAATGATCTTTCATATGGCCAACTCGGTCACAGTGTTGGCATTTCACAATCTGTTGTTGTTGCTATGGAAGAGGAGCAGAATCTGGAACAATTGACGATGAACTCTCATGAAGGAATCCAACACTCTGAAACTGGATGGGCTTTGAGTAATCTGGAATATGAAAGGACACGTCCTTGTCATATCCAAGACCATGGTCATCAGACCTTGGTAAGAGCTTGTCCACAACAAGCACAAAAATGGTCTTGGATATGACAAGGACGTGTCCTTTCATATTCCAGATTACTCAAAGCCCATCCAGTTTCAGAGTGTTGGATTCCTTCATGAGAGTTCACCGTCAATTGTTCCAGATTCTGCTCCTCTTCCACAGCAACAACAACAGATTGTGAAATGCCAACACTGTGACCGAGTTGGCCATATGAAAGATCATTGTTTTGATCTTCATCCATGTAGGCACTGTCATAAAACCAGTCATTCTTCAAACAGATGCTTAAAAAACAAGTCTCCTGCAAGAACAAAGATTCATCTTGGGTGGATTGCTTCTTGGCAAGGAGCATCAACAACCAAGAGGATATTTCAGTCATATGTCCGAACTTGTTCTAGAGCATTGAATAGTCTTGCAGTTGAGATCTCTCCATCATCTCACCTTGTGTCTGACAGGGGAGGAAGTGATGTTGATGTGATGGTCATCCACAAGCTTCAAAGCCACATCAAGCGAGCCTGAGCCACAACTTGCCATACCAGATTCAGAGTTATAGCTAGAGACAAAGATGCCCTTGAACATGCCTTCAGTTGGTGATGCCTCTTCAAAGAATTGGAGACACTTCCTCTAGCAGGAAACTTCAGCTTCTTGCCAGTTTTGGAAGAGTTCCAGGAATTGCATTAAGCATTCCAGAGTTGTTGGTCATCCTTAAACCATCACAGGTTGAGACCTCCCTTTTCAGGTTGAGGTTCTCCTTTTTTATGCGGGGTGAGACCTCCCTTTTAAGGTTGAGGTTTCCCTCTTCAAAACATCACGAGCACTTCCTCTAGCAGAAGACCTCAGCTTCTTGTTAGACTTGGAAGAGTTCCGGGAACTGCTCTAAGCATTCCAGTGTTGGTGGTCATCCTTAAACCACCTCCCTTTATACCAACATTTCAGAGAGCACATTCAACCTGGTGCTGCCATGCATTTTTGCATGTTTTGTATTACGACTCTCTTCTTGGACTCATACATAACCCTTCGGATTTGGGGGGGGGGGGGGGGAGGGAATTGTTGGACACCTAATCCTCTAAGGGTTGGTGTAGAAGCTGAACAGGCAAAGGGAGTCAAGGGACCACTTGGAATATGAAACCAAGGGTCATTCCTATGTATTATAAATATTTATCATTGTAAATAAGAAAATGAAATCTAATGTTTATCTTTCCTATTGCATCTGCCATGTATGTGTTTAACATAATCCATGATGAGGAGGGATCCTTTGCATACAAACATCCATATTCATAAGACCGTCTTTCATAAGATCCTGGCTCAACGCATCAAAGTGCCCAATGACCTAATCAAGATGCCAAAATTAGGGTCCTCACAGTTTCCTCTGCTCATGCTTGTCAAGACATAGGATCTACCATGCACATCCTTTTTCCAATGCTTTCTTCATAAGGCACCTTGAGAGATACCTTACATCTGATGTTCCGTTCATACAAGCTGCTACGAGGGTCTGCTCTGAAGTGCCTTGCACTTCTATCTGCCAGACTTTCAAGGGTATTATCACCCTTCTCCAAAGGTGCCAACATAAAGGAGCTGCATACTTTTCTTGGATGAACTTCCTTTGCTTCAACTGCTAGACAAAAATAGGATCACATGGAGGGCTGCCACTAAACCGTCTTAACAAAATCACAACAGCTGCTAGATAATGACATTATGGAGGGCTTTTACTATTCTTCAAAAATCATTTTCAAATTGATGTCTAAAGGGACCATCCCTTCTCATAACTGCATCCTCTATATTCATTGACTTTAGGGCACCTTTTATGAAGGCTTCAAAGACATGAATATATATTCCTTATTGATTTGCAAGTCGGCTTCAATGGAACAGGCTTTCAACACAATTGCAACAACAAACATCTAGGAAGCTTTCTTTAGATCAGAGAGTAAACAAAATCATCATGGTCCTTCTTCAACTAGAGTGAAGAAATCCTCCCATGAGATTATCCCAAAACAACTGCATTATCCTTCATTGCTAGATTAGTCCAACCAATGCATAAAAATACCTAATCCATGATGAGGAGGGGTCCTTCGCATCCAAACATCCATATTCATAAGACCGTCTTTCATCAGATCGTGGCTCAATGCATCAAAGTGCCCAATGACCTAATCAAGATGCCAAAATTAGTGCCCTCACAGTTCCCTCTGTTCATCATGCTTGCCAAGACATAGGATCTGCCATGCACATCCTTCTTCCAATGCTTTCTTCACGAGGCACCTTGAGAGATACCATACCTCTGATTTTACATTCATACAAGCTGCTACGAGGGTCTGCTCCAAAGTGCCTTGCACTTCTTCTATCTGCCAGACTTTCAAGGGTACTATCACTTCTCATAACTGCATCCTCTATTTTCATTGGCCTTAGGGCACCTTTTATCCTTTTATGAAGGCTTTAAAGACATGATTATATATTCCATATTGATTTGCAAGTCGGCTTCAATGGAACAGGCTTTCAACACAATTGCAACAGCAAACATCTAGGAAGCTTTCTTTAGATCAGAGAGTAAACAAAATCATCATGGTCCTTCTTCAACCAGACTGAAGAAATCCTCCCATGAGATTATCCCAAAACAACAGCATTATCCTTCATTGCTAGATTATTGCAACCAATGCATAAAAATACCTAATCCATGATGAGGAGGGGTCCTTCACATCCAAACATCCATATTCATAAGACCGTCTTTAATAAGATCCTGGCTCAACGCATCAAAGTGCCCAATGACCTAATCAAGATGCCAAAATTAGGGTCCACACAGTTCCCTCTGCTCATCATGCTTGCCAAGACATAGGATGCCATGCACATCCTTCTTCCAATGCTTTCTGCATGAGGCACCCTGAGAGATACTATACCTCTAATTTTACCTTCATACAAGCTGCTACGAGGGTCTTCTCCAAAGTGCCTTGCACTTCTTCTATCTGCCAGACTTTCAAGGGTACTAATCCTTATCCAAAGGTGCCAACATAAAGGAGCTGCATACTTTTCTTGGATGAACTTCCTTTGCTTCAACTGCTAGACAAAAATAGGATCACATGGAAAGCTGCCACTAAACCTTCTCAACAAAATCACAACGGCTGCTAGATAATGACAATATGGAGGGCTTTTAGTATTCTTCAAAAATTATTTTCAAATTGATGTCTAAAGGGACCATCCCTTCTCATAACTGCATTCTCTATTTTCATTGGCTTTAGGGCACCTTTTATGAAGGCTTCAAAGACATGATTATATATTCCTTATTGATTTGCAAGTCGGCTTCAATGGAACAGGCTTTCAATACTTGAATATATATATCTCTATATATATATGCGCTTGTAACAGTGATAAGGACTCAACCTCTTCTTCAATACACAAAATAGGATTCCCTGATTTTACTGATATGGATGACATAGGATGCCCACTGATTGTCTTTTCAAGGTTACAATTCATACCTTGCAAATATATACATACAAGATCTCGGCTTCCTTAAATTATGGAGGGCCTTATAACTATCCTTGAAAAGATCCCCGGCTTCCTTACAAACATGTGGAATGAGAAGTCCACCACCTTTCTCCTCTTATAGCCCAGATCCTTGTCAAGTGATCCTTGTATTTAAAAAAATTTATGCATATCATAGAAGCCCGTGTCAGCCAGAATGGGTGCCCCTATATATCAAATGAAGTCAGTATACTTATTCAGTTTGTGATGTTCAGATCTGAAAGGTCTTATACACACATTATCTGACACGTTTCTTAATGCTTGCGTTACTGCGTTATGTTGTGTTGTTTCCTCCCTTCTAAAGTATCATTGCTTGATGTGAAACTGGGACCTTGCATGTACCTACAAATATTTTTCTTTACACGAGTTTTTCATGTGCACCTATGTCATGCAGAAATGGATGCCCATGCCCTTGCACAACAAGTGAAGGCAGTATACTTGTTAGTTTTTGATGTTCAGATGTGAATGGTTTAAAAACTCAATTTTTTTAAAGAAATTTGTTGTCTCTAATATATTTGACCTTATGTGAGGTGGAAATTGATGCCCCTATGTAAAAAATGTGTTATGGCCCCAAAGGGAACCTATATTGGGTTATGTACATATAATATGTAAATGTATATGTAATAGAGTGATAATATACTATACAATATAAATCATAAATGTACATTTAGTATGTAAACGTATATGTTATAGGTAAATGTATGTGTAATAGGGTCGGTCCATCTAGTGATGAAGGGGCCACATGGGCAATGTGTGAATAGGTATATATAGAGATCATATAGTCATTATTGAGAACATGGATTTGGTTGTCTGAATGTATTTGGGTATTTGGAGGCGGTTCTCGAATTCTTTAAGAAGTTATTGGGTAACTTGTCTCTCTTATACATATTGGAGTTGTGCTCCATGCTCACATTGCTGTACATGGTGTGTACTTTTAGTTTTTAGTATGTGAATCATAACAAAATGAAGGCAGTATACTTAATTATTCAGTTTGTGATGTTCAAATTGCAAAAGGTCTTAAAATTCAAAACTTTTAATAGAAATTTGCCGTGTTTCTAATATATGTGCTACTTAGTTGTCAATTGGGTCTAGCCCAGGTGGTTGAGAGAAGTGTTATCCTCCCCACTGAGGGTCAATTCGTGTAAGCAACATGTTGATTTCTTAATGAGTATATTGTTGTATTGGCCTTGAGCTCTGAAGAATCTGGTTTACCCTGGATACCATCCTTGGAATGGGGAAAGTGCTTGGTGGGTTTGCCTGGGTTATGTATTTCATGGGAAAAAAATATTTGCCACTTAGTCTGTACTCTCTTGGTGTATGCTTATACATTTTTATGCTCTTTCATGTTTAAATGAAGCCAGTAAATGTCTCTGCTTTGTATCCCAGGTGTTTTCTGGCTAACTTATATTACTGTGATTCTGATTTAACATTTAACTTGTTGCAGTTTGTGGAGCTAGGTTAGCGCAATGGCTTTGCCCGATGAACCACTGTATCCTATAGCTATTCTGATAGACGAACTGAAAAATGAGGATATTCATTTGCGACTAAATTCTGTTCGAAAACTTTCAACAATTGCACGCGCCCTTGGGGAAGAGAGAACCCGGAAGGAATTAATCCCATTCCTGAGTGAGAACAATGATGATGATGATGAGGTTTTGCTTGTAATGGCAGAAGAATTGGGGGTTTTTATTCCTTATGTTGGTGGAGTTGATTATGCGCATGTTTTGCTGCCTCCTTTAGAAGCTCTTTGTACTGTAGAAGAAACAAGTGTGAGAGATAAAGCTGTGGATTCACTATGCCGAATTGGATCCCAAATGAAAGAAGGTGACCTATTGGACTGGTTTTCTCCACTTGTGAGGGTAAAGTATCTAAGTTCAGTTTCACAAGTTGGCATTCCATTATATTTGTGTGGTTATGAATTGAATTTTTTGTGAGTCTCAGTTTGATTTTGCTAATCGAGGTGTAATTTTCTTGGTCATATTATTTGTCACAAATGCTTTATGTTGTTTGATTTGTGAAACATTATATGATCTTATGTTTTAATTTGTTTTGTTCTTCTATGTTTCCGAAGAGTAGTACCTGGAATATAAAAAAATGCTTCTCTCCTGCCATAGTGTGGAGGGGTATCCACAGTTATTCATGCACTGACTATGAATTTCAAATTATTCTGTCATATCAACTGTTCACAACTGGTATTCATGTATTGATAGTGGCTTCGTAGATTTGCTTTATTGTTAATATTTGCACATTAGTATTACTATTGACTTCACATTATTCCCTGCATCACGCACTGTAAAACTGTTTATTTTCTGCATTTCACCTGGTATTCTTGTTACAATAGTTGCCTTGCTTCATTGTTGATATTCACTCTTTACTGTTGACTTTGTTCCTTACATCACAAGCTGAATGAACTCTGTTTCTTGGTTTCTTTTACTAGTATAAACTTAGAGCTTATAATGTAGTAGGCCTTTAGTTTTCATTTTCATATGTATTTCATATCTATATGCTGAAGGGAAGAGAACAGCCCCTGTGATTGTTAGTCTTTTATTTACATTATGATAGTATTGGAAATGATTTTTGGAAGCTCCAGACATTATTTCGAATAATTCAATCCTAGCCCTAAATCCAGCAACTGATAATAGAAAAGGGATCTGCATGCATGACAAATAACCAGCAAATGCTTAGAGTAGTGATTCCAACAAATTCAAGTATATTCTTATCTTGTTGTACGGAAGAAGTGAGTTCACTTTCTCGACACAACTTTCAGTTGGCCAATTTTTAGTTTGAGAGGGACAGTTTGTAGAACGTAAAAAACAGTCACTATGCCTGAAGTGAAGCTGATGTGCCCAGGTAGCCATCGTACCAAATAACGCAAAGAGAATTGAATATCCTGTGTTTGCGTGTAGACCTCAGTAGCTTTGGGAAATAAAAGTGTATAATCTACATGCTTGTGCAGATTATTTTCTGTAGTCTTGTTTTCAATATACTAAATTCATATATACAAGTGGAACATACCACAATATCAACAGAAAGAGAGCAGTTTAGTGCCTCACACTTAAAGATTAAAATGAAGACAGGCACTATTCTGAATTCTTCCACGAGAAACTTAAACCAGAATCACTAGACCACTTTATCAATGAGGTCCTTGTGGCAAGGAAACCAGTTGACGTGGGCATAAACTTAGGAAATATTCGAACTGAATCATTTACTAGGAGCAAACTGGCTTAGCGGAAACTAGCATTATCTATGGCAAGTATCTAGCAACATCTTATTTTATAAATCATAACAGTTATAATGCAAGCCCGAGTTTTAAACTATTCAAGCTAAAGTGAATTAGAACATGTAAAAATAACTGTTATATAGAATGGTTTAACACCAAAAAGTACTCAACAATTTAGTATCTAACTAATCAACAACCAACCTTGTACAAGGAGGAACTCAGTGACCTTCATGGGCTTGGAAACTCACATGCCTCGATTCTATCAAGGACTTAGTGGTGATTCTCGTTCATAAAGAAAGACATCGTTGTCGCCCGGATTGTACAGGCACCACGACAACCACTCAAGGCGGGTGCTGTCACTCTGATCCCCGCCCACTCTGTTCTAGCTGTCTCCCAACAACAAGCTTTGGGGGGTAGTCTCTATGGAATGAGGTGAAGGAAAATGAGTTGGGAACCAACTCGCTTGGGAGACACGAATGAGTGGCCTAGCTACTTGGTAAAATTTTAGCAAGATTAATGATTAGATTAGATTTTCAAGTATGAGACCAGTGCCTTATGGAGTCACAGTTCTTGCTTAACGCAAATTAATGCCAAGTAACTGGATGGATACCCGCTGCTTGAATGATCGACTAACCTATATAACGTGCAAATCCTAGAATCTACATGTGATGCAAGAATGTTGGTAAATTTTAGATTAAATGCCTAATCTAAATAAAACCTCTCTCTTCACTGTTTTGAGAAATAGTGTTCAGAGTAGGTTATGAAATGGAAACCAATGGGAAGTAGGCAGTGGCCTGATTAACAATATCTCCCCCTGTGTTCCAAGTTCCAACCACCCAGTGCTTTTGTTGCTATAGAGATTGTGGCTATGACGACTGTGTTGACGACTTTGTGTCAACGACCCCATAGCAGTACATCCCTTTTTTCGCAAAAGGGATCTATCATGTTCAAGTGTTCGAATCATTTAGATTTCATCATCAGTGGATAATTTGTTAAAATTGAAAACCCATTCTGCATGGTTGTAATGTAAATGATCTTAGTAAGACCATCATGTATGTAACAGCGTAGGTAAATCTATTGTTTTGGTGACGATTTCCATTTTAATAGGTCTTTTGTCTCACTGATTCTTCTGTCTCTAGACACAGATGATCGACAGAGCTTTTCCCTCCACCATCACCCCAAAGCTAGGGTGGATTTTGTCGTCAAGATATTAGGGGAGTACTAGTGTTTATTTATCGAGTCTTTGTACAAGTAATATGAGAATAATTCTAGCTAATTGGCTAGATTATTTTATTACAAATTACTTGGTCTTCTAAGTCATATTTTGAGTCGCAGAACTGGGTAGACTTTTGAGGGTCTATAACGAACGAGTATTCCCCCTTCATGTATTAAATTGTAATATCTTGATGTAAAAAATATTTAGTGTATGGTCCCTCATAATTAAACACCATGACTAAATATTAGAGGGTTGGAAAAAATATTAATCCTCTCATAAGTCAATTAATTAAATTTTCTTGCAAAATTAAATTAAAATCTTAATGCAAAAATTTAACTAATTTTGTGTCCTAGGTAAAATTAAATTCTTGGAGGGTAAAATTCGTGGGTTTTAAAGAAATTAATTTTTGGAGGTCTCCGACCAAGGGAATATTGAAGAAATCAAGAAATTTTGGACTCTTGAGCCTTGGTGGTTAAGTCAAAGTTAATTTTTTGAGGAAATTAACTCAAAATAATTAATTTTGAGTTAATTAATATCAATTAAATGAAAAATTCGATATTTCTTCAAAAAATAAATAATTTTGACAGTGATGATTAAAGGTTAATTAAATCTTTATGAACGGTCGAAATTAATTTGACAAGGTTCAAGCCAAATAGTCGTTGGAAAATTCATTTATAAGTTAGAGGTCACTTGTCATTTAAAGGATTCGATTTTTGAATCATGTACTAAGCTCTCAAGCTCTTTGTATATTTTTTGGAATTAATGCAAGTCTTTGGAGTTTCAACTTGCGGTGGTGTTCCTCTCCGTGAATCTATGGTCATATCATTTTAATTTTTGCAAATATTATTTGAAAATCACAAATCAATAGCTCTTTTAGAATAATCTAATTACGGGTATCTTATTCAGTTTCTTGGATCTAGGGTAACGTTTTCAATTTTGATTGAATTAGCAGGTATCTCTACTTCTTCAGAATTTTATTATTATTTTATTTCTCTACTTGGTTTGATGGTTGATCTAATGTTTGCAGAAGATCTCTAAGGTTTTCATTGAGCATTTGGGGATAGTCCTCGGTTGGACTAGCGAACTCTCAGCACATATTTTTTGAAGAGCCTACTTCATACTAACTCCGAGATTATCTAACGATCTGTTTTTTTGCAGGATGTTTTTGGGCTAGTACCTCATTAAATTTTTTTTATTTATCTTTAATAATTTGTGCTAGATAGTTAGATCTGGCAGCAAGAGCATGAATTCTACAGATCTGGGAGCAAAGTCAGACTCATACTTCTCAGATCTGGTAGATCCTAAGATCTGTAATTTAATTGTAGTCTTTGTAGAATAATTTTGATTTTCTAACCTTTGGGGTTTTGGATTTTGTTTTAAATTTTATGTTTATGCATTTTTAGCATACTTGTAATTTTTTTTTAATGACTTCTAGATTTCAAAAGCGTAAATATTTATTTGATTTAAGTTTTAATTTTGTAGTTCAATTTTTTTTAATTAGATTAAAATTTTAATTTTTCTAAAGTTTTTCTTTTTTATCCCACATTCAAAACTTGAAAAGAGTTTCTCTAATTTGTATCTATATATACTAACCTTCCTCCTTGTATTATTTCACTAACCCATTGCATCTTAAATTCCTTCTTGTATATATCCCCGATCGGGGTGCGTGTTAAAATTTCTGTTTTCCCACCCCGGTTTTCAGTTTCTCCTTATTTTTCCCATGTAGTTAAATGCCCTTTCCCATAACCATACATTCAACAAGCTGGAAAAATAAATTTTGCTGAAAACACAAATTCTGGAAAATTTACAGAATGCTGGAAATTGCAAAAATAAAAATCAGCAGTAATACACAGCCATTAAAACACATTAAAACACTGATATTTTTTGTCAACGTGACCCTGAAAAAACCCCTACAACTCTTGGGGAAAACCAGTTTGAGAGCTCTTCTTTATTTCTGAAAAATGTCTTTTTACAGCAAGAAAATTTCAGCAAAAAATTACAGCAAAATAAATTTTTTTCAGCAAACAAACTTATCCGTTTTCAGCCCAACGGACCACCTGGAAACTTCTCAGTTTTCAGCAAAAAAATCAGCTTTTTCTGCTTGTTCTTGCTGCTGTTCTGCTTGTCTTTCTGTTGTTCTGATTTTGCTGAAGAGCTGCCTGGTATGTGTGCCAAACTGCTGCCTCTTTCTCCTTCTTGTCCAGAAATCTCCCTTGCTCTCTTGCTCTCCTTCTCCCAATCTGCTCATGAAAGAATGAATGATCTTTTCCTCCTTTCCTCCTTTAATATAACTCCAAGTGACTTTTGGGTGATCCAAGTGACTTTTGGGTGATCTCTAAATCCAATGGCTGAAATAGATTTAGATCAATGGCTGAGATTAAATGCACATTTAAATCTCACTTTCTATTTTTTAATTCACCCATTTTAATAAAGACCCACTTAGTCATTTATTTCCAAAGTCACTTTTTCCTTTCTAATTTTTCATTGACTTTATAAAAGTCACTTTAAAATTAGACTTAGTAACTTTATCACTTAAAGTCACTTTTAAATTAGATTTTAACTTTATAAAAAAATTATAAAGTCACTTTAGGAGAAAAATTAAAATCTTTTGGACACTTTTCCCTAGGCCAAAGATCAAAGCCTAAGGGAACCACCTGTCCTCCGGTACCAAATTTCAACAATCAGCCCCTCTCCATATAAAATTCCTGATGATCTCTCTTATCCTTGTGCAAATACCTAAAGGGGCAGCCATTATCGATAAAGGGTAGACGGGGATGGCTTGAAGGACAGATTTTGCCAGAACTATTCTGCCAGCTATGTTTAAAGCTCTGAAGGCCCAATTTGCCACCTTGTTGCTTAGCTTATCCAGGACTCCTTGCCAATTTTTCATCTTTTTGGAAGTAAAGTCCAAGATGTTGCCCAAGTATTTTGTAGGCAGTTCTCCTCTCCTGAAGCCCATAAGTCTTATGAGGTGGGCTTTGACCTGATCCACTGTGTTAAATATGAAAACACAGGATTTATCTCTATTGATTTCCAGACCCGAAGCCTCCGCAAATAGATCCAAAATTCTTCTGAGGTGCCTTACTTCTTTGACTGTTGTTTCTCTGAACAACATGATATCATCAACAAATTGCTGATGAGTTAATGGCAGATTATTTCCCCAGAGCTTAAGACCTTTTATTCTGTTTGCTTCTCTTTCTTTCTTGATAAAGCAACCTAGCCCTTCAGCAGCTAGAATGAACAAAAACGGAGATAATGGATCTCCCTGTCTAATACCTCTAGAAGCAGTAAATGTTTTCGAGGGGGTCCCGTTAACAAGAATAGAAAAATTTGGAGAAGAGATCATGCTATGAATCCAATCAATCCACCTCCTATTAAAACCAAAACTTTCTAAGACTTTTTCCAAATAATTCCAACTTAGTCTATCATATGCCTTCGACAGGTCTAATTTGATCATCATACCCTTTTGCTTTTTAATTTTTAAGGAGTGAATAACTTCTTGAGTTACAACCAGACCATCAAGGATCTGCCTTCCTTCAACAAAACCTGTTTGTTCAACAGATATTAATTTGTCCAGAAGGGGTTTTAATCTCTTGGCCATCATGGATGTTATAATCTTATAAATAACATTACACAACGCTATGGGTTTGAAACCATTGGCATCTTCCAAATTATCTCATTTAGGAATTAAAGCATAGAAAGTGGAGTTAATGGTAGGCTATACCTTCTGGTTCATCCTAGATTCTTCTACCAGCTCTAGAATCTCTTTCCCCAGGAAGTGCCATCCCGCCTGGAAGAAGTCAACTGTGAAGCCATCCGGGCCTGGAGCAGTACCTTTCTTCATTGCCTTCACAGTTTCCTCTATCTCTTCTAAAGTGGCAGCTCTCATCAACGCCTTATTTTGGTCTTCTGTAACTAAGCGCGGAATGGCTGAGCAAATTTCCTGAATTGCTTGCATTCTATCAGCTTGGGGTTCACTTAAAATTTCTTTATGGTGATCCATAAGGACTTGTTCAATTTCAGCTTGCTCAACCACTCTATTCCCATTCTTGTCTTTGATAGAAAGAATCCTGTTTCTCTGTCTATGTTTGATCATAGCTTGATGAAAGAATTTAGTGTTTCTTTCCCCCTCCCTTAACCACTTTATTCTTGATTTTTTCCGCCAAAGGATTTCTTCCTGCTTCCGTCTTTCTTCAAGTTTTCCAAGTATTGTCCCTTCCTTACTGATGCTCTCCTCTGTTCTGCCTTCCATTATCATTTTTTGTTGAAAAGATTCCATTTCTTTTTCTAGTTTTTGTTTGTCTTCCATAATATTGCCAAACTCCTCCTTGTTCCATTTTTTGATTCTCCCTTTCAACTCTTTCAGTTTCAACTGGAACGTGTGTATTTTTCCTTTGCCCTGTATAGTACTTTGCCTCCACCATTCTTCAACTTTCTTGATGAATTCTGGGTCCCTTAACCAGAAGGCTTCAAATCGGAAAGGTCTTTTTCCCCGGTTCACTTTAATATCCACCTCTAGTCTAATCGGCAAATGATCAGAACCCAGGGAAGGCATGATCTTTGCTTCAACAAAAATATCCTTATTCATGATACCTTCAGATACTTGGAATCGATCAAGCCTGGAAGCAATTTGATTTTTACCCCCCCTCTTGTTGTTCCAGGTGCAAATCCCATTGATAGTCTGAATGTCTACTAGTCTTAAATCCTCTATCAGTTCATTGAACTTGTCCATGAAGTGATCCATCTTCCTTATCCCTCCTTTCTTTTCTTCTAAGGATCTGATTAGATTAAAATCGCCACCTATTATCCAAGCAGCTTCTGGATATAACCTACGAATGATTTTCATACTGTTTAAGAAATTTTCTTTTTCACCTGGGGAAGGGGGGTCATAAACCCCTGAAATAACAACCTGCTCCTTAGTTCCTACTATTCTACCCAGGCCAGTAAGGACTCTACTCATACTAGTCCAGCTATCTAAGATGATATCATTCGGGTTCCACAAAATTGCAATACCTCCTGCAGAGCCAATGGCATCTTGCCCCATAACTTCGTAATGCAGTTTATTCTTGTCAATTATTTCTTCAATTTGTTGAACAGAAATTTTTGTCTCCTGTAAAATCATAATGCTAGGCTTTTCTTTTTTCAGTTTTTCTTTCATATACCTTTGTTTACCCTTACTATTCAGGCCCCTAATATTCCAACTGATCACAATCATTTAAAACTTTTGGAAGGAGGCGAAGAATACCTCTGACAGAGGTATCACTTTGCCTGAGTTTATCAATGTTTCTCCCACAGTCTGGATAGTTTCACTCATCGGTTTCCGGCCTCGTTTCCTACTGTTTTTGCCAGAGCCGTCCATTCTCGTCTGTCCATTCCCTTGATCGATTCCTGTCATTGTCTGCTTGTCCAAGTTCTCCCCTTTTTTTTCCTTATATTTCTGAAATACTTCCTTGTACAATTGTTTCTGCTTCTCAGGTATGAATCTGCTATCTAGATATTTCCATTCTTGGATTAACTGTTTCATGATTCTCTCCTCCTCAATCTCACCTTCGACTTGGTTTTCCACATCCATCGGGGATTGTATTGTCGTATCTTCCATCTTTCCTTCCGTCCGTTCTCCAGTAATTTGTCCTGAGTTTGCGTCCTTACCTTTATTTTCTCCTGCGATTTCCATTGGAGTATTCCTAGGGTACTCGTCGTCCTCCAAATTGACTTCGTAATCTTCATTTTCACTCTGAAGAGCCTGAAACTTGTTTTGACTTATTGTGATACTGGGTTTTCCTTGAGGTTGGGTTCTTGGTCTTTCGTGACTCTGTCTCTTTCTCCTTGTGACCTGTTGAAAACCCCTATCAGTCTCCTCCATTTTTCCTGTATTTCTCTGGTGTTCCTCCTGGCTTCTTTTCGATTCCTCCTCCTTATTCAGTCGGCATTGTCTATATAGGTGGCCATATTCATGGCATTTCCGGCACCTAAATGGGATGTGTTCATAATCGATTGGTTGTTGCCACACATCATCATGATATTCCAGCTCAATATTATCTGGGAGGGGTTCAGCCAGATTCATGTAGACACAAATCCTCACATATGAGTTATATTTGCCTCATTTTGTAGCTTTTGCGGCTTTAACAAAGCTCCCGATTGAATTCCCTATTCCTTCCAAAATTTCAGGGTCCAAGAATTCATCGGGGAGTCCAAACAGTCTAACCCAGATTGGGGCTTCCAGCAGCTTTTCCTTCTCTGGGTTGTATCTTTCCTCCCAGTATTTCATGAATAAGCCTGCATTGTTCATGAAATACGGTCCTTCTTCAAAGATCCTGTTTCTGTCCTCCAGATTCGTGAAGATAGCTGTGAAAAACCCTTGTGCTCCCAACTTCAGGTCTATGTGACCCCTAGGTTTCCATCTTTGATCAATCCATCTGTATAGCTCTTTCTCTGGAGGCCAATAACCTATGAATTTGCAGATCAGGGCATGGTCCTTCATGTAGCAGTTGTATTCCTCAAGCTTGTTATTGGGAATGACATATCTTAGCTGTTTTTGTGCCCTAGGTAGGCATTTTCCTCTCATCCTTTTCTGCCACAGGTTGCCCATTACTGGGGCGTAGCTTTCCTTCTGATTCTGCTGCATTCCGCTTGCACTAGTCTCTCCCATTACTACGTTCTTGAAGGAGTGGATCTCTCCCCTCCCCGTTGGATTTTCCATTTCCCCCTCAGCTCTTGCCTCTTAGGAATTAACCCTAGCAAAGCTGAAGAAAATTTACTTACCTGAAATGCAGGAGCTGCTCTGACCTACTCCCCGGCCTGACCGCTGCGACTATTCTCTCTCCCGCATTCGTCGTCGATCAATCTCGTCTGCTGCGCCGTCTGCAAACCCTAGCAGCGCGCATCCCCTCCACCATCCGCGCTAATCCCCACCGCTAAAAGAAGGATGCTTTAATCCTTAAGAAAATTTGGAATTTTCCAAATGCCACTGCTCTTGGTCAGTTTTATTTTTACAAATAAAAGTTGTGTGCAGATTGTTTAAATGCCACACTAGTTCATACAATCCAATCGTAAAGTTTAATCATGGTTGGATTAGATTTAAATTATTTGTTAATAGGTAGCAAATAAAATTGGCTCAACAGTTTAATCTGAGCCAATGGAAGCAATAAGGGATAGAAGTAAATTAATCATTAAAAGGAAAATGTTGAGTTGCTAGTCTAAATGCACTCAGGTGACTAAGATTGCAAAAAAACATGTTAGGAGAGTTAAGGGTAGGTAGAGAAATGAAATAAAATTAGAGTATGATAGGGTTTTTATCCTAAGCTTAAAACATTGGATATATGTGCATGTAACCAATGGTTTTAATTAACCATAATTTTCTAAATCCCAATGTTATTCTCCAGCTTTATCCATTGATTCCCTTTGAACCCCACACTTGTCACATCCATCATATTTATTTCTACCCCACCGTCACCTTCCACCTCACTTAATTAAAGTCCCCCCATTTTCCTTTCATCCCTCGCATCTCCATCCAATCTGACGGCCAATATTTCTCCTTGACCCTCTCTTGTCATCTGAACATTATTAGCAGGTGGGGGGGTGGGGGGTTCCGAAGTCGGCAGTTTTAGAAACCGCCCTCCGAAACTACCAACCTCCGCTCCTATTTATTTGGGACTTAAAATCCCAAACCATTTACCACCTGAACTCACTCCCAAATGTGGTTTTCGACCTCCTCCATCACCGTTGCTCCCACATCATCGTCTACGACAACACCCCATCACTTCCTATGTCCCATCATCCTACATGGACCAATCTTCAGCCTATCTTCCCGTTATCCATTTAATTGACCACACCTGTAAATGAATATTCCACCGATCTGTTTCTCAGTCTCGTTGGAGAATTAATACAAATTTAGTCGTTGATTAATAGACCCGCTTCATTTTATGCCTTATAAACCCTGTTCTTTCATAAAATCCATTATATAGTGCATTCCCATAACTCAATTGATAACTGGATACTTGTAGCTTACAATAAAAATGACAAGTTCACCATTCAAGCCAATTTTTTGTCCTGTTCCAAGCAAGCCAGCATCCAGGTTCACTAAATATTTTTCAATTACACTATTTTTTGTTATCATTGTGTTTTAGCTAAATCCTTCCCATTTTTGTCACTTTCAATTTGTAATCCAATCAACAGAATGCGTCCTAAGGGAAAGGAAGTTACAGAAACCCAAAATCCTCTCATTCCTCCTCAAGTTGATTTCCATCATCTTCCTTAGGTTGAAAGAGACTGTAAAATCCATGAGTCCTTGTCTAAATTTGACTTGTTTGAGATATATTATTGGAGGACCAATTCGTCTTTCAAACTAATGAAATTGGACTTTGGGACTCCCATCTTCCTCATTACATTTTCCCTTAGACCCATAGAGCACCTAAATTTGTCAGAAAATGCCATGCAGCTTATGACCCGAGTCAAAGAGCTATTATCTCACCTGCAGGAGAAATCTTGTGCTCCATCAATACCCAATCCATTGACCAGAAGTTGCAGGCCCCAACTATTGTGCCAACCACTCCTTTTTCTCATGAAAGCATAATAGAAGCTTATCATAAGTTGGATTTCACTAAAAGAGCTCAAACCTAGAAATTTTCCTAGTTGTAGATAACCCTCTCCCTAAAAGAAACCCTCCCTATGATTAATCTATATTCCCAGATAGAACAAAGAAAATTACCACCATTCTCTCTTATCTCCTTGGTTACTATTCTAAACAATATTTAGATGAATCCATTATTGGTTCCTTTTCTATCTTTTCTACTAGTTCTAAACACATTGTTCTTTTTAACTTTAGTCAATTTCTAGCTAAGGCCATTCATGAACAGTTTGTTGAGTTCAATACTGAAGAAGTATTCAAGTATGCGTTAGTACTTGTATATATTTTTATCTATATTCAGGGAGACAAGTTTCCATTCACTTTGCAGAAGCTAGATGAAGAAGGGAACCAACAATCAGTTATGTTTTGGACTTCTATGGGAATGAAGGAGAAAGAATAGTTTTCATTTAAACAGTTCATAGAATTGTTTCTTCATCGAGCCATTAATCTTATGAGCAGTACTACAGAACCAAGGATTAGTGATGAAATTGTAAAATTCTTGCAACTAGTTGATCAAGCAACAACAGGAGATTTTTATCTTTACCAAAATTATACAGAGATCAGAGTCTTTGGCTGTGAGATTCCACCTTCCAAGCTGCCTAAGTACCTACCTATGAGAATTTTTGCATTAGAGTATATTAGGCAGAGGCTCAATGCAGATGAAGTGCATTTTGTTGCTGCAGAGAAGAAATCACAGTTTAAGCTAAAAGCTTAGGTTGGTCAATTCATCTGTAACACTAGAGTAGCAAGAGCAGAAGAAGATAGGTTATTGAAAGAGATGAAGTTTGGCCTCGACTTCACTTGGTATTATGACCCAATGGAAGTGATTTCAAAACTCAAAGTAGAAAATAAATTCACTCAATATCATCACATAGCCAGGCCTGAGAATGAACAAAACCAAAATCTGTTAGAATGGAAGGAAAACACCCTTCAAGAAACTGAAGAGCAGGCAGTCTCTACTTCAAATATACAAACTCCACTTGCACAAGAAAATATATCCAAACGAGGAAGGGAAGAACATTCATCCCCTACAGAAGAGGCATCAATTAAAGGCTTCAGAATTATACACAGAAAGAAGAGGCCTAAGGTATCTTTGAAGGTCAGTGCAACTAATGAGCCAAAGAAAACAAAATTTGATGGATTGGTAGAGACATATCTTTTCACACAATCTGGTGGACAGTCTACTCAGTCTCCCACTCATTCCACCACATCTCATGAACAACAAGTGATTCAGATCAATGAAGGCTATCAGAAGGATAAAGAAGATGATATTTTTCATGTTTTTAGTGAAATTAAGAATAAGAATGAGGAATTATAGTTAAACACTTATACTCAATTCTGGAAACATTCTTCTAGTTCTCAAGCTAGACTTATTTCAGTCTTTGATTCTAAAAAGGGTAAGATGTAGATGGCTTTCTTACAAGCTCAAATTCCACAACCCAGAACTGCTGCACATTACCAGAAGCAAACCTCCTTTGAATTTAATGTTAAAGATGTATATCCTATTGAAAAAATGTAGATGCACAAACAGACTGGCCAAATGATTGCTTCCACTTTAACTAACACTACCATGAGTTTGTCAAAGATGCAGGTTACCTTGGCTAATACACAGTCACAACTCAAGCTTGAGAAATTTTCCTCATTGGCAAAATCCAACAAGATCAAAGCTTTGGAAGATCTTGTGCTAAAGATGGGATATGATCCCTCTGATATAAAGGTTGTAGAAGAAATTGCCAAGAATAAAAATGTTGACATTTCAACATTAAGGAAGCAACTCAAATTGCCAGCTTCAGACGACCCAGTGACTAAAGAAATTAAAGAAACTAAGACTCATAAATCTAACATGATGAAGCTCATCATAGAAAAAAAATTGCAAATAAAATAGATGGAGGAACAATTTGAAAAACTTGTCGAAGAGAAAGAGGAAGCTATGAAAAAGGCCAATATTCCAATGTATGTAGTTCCTCTTACAACAGTCTCTATAACTACAGTTTCTACCTCAGGCACAACGGAAACCACAAGTACAGCAGAATGAGTTGAATAGCTTTCTAAAGTGGTTCAGAACCTGTCTATTCAAACAGAGGTAATCAAAAAATTGCAGGACAACTAAAGACACTACAACAGATGAAAGCAGTTGCAAACAACTCACATGCAGCTAAGTTGCAAAGCGAAAGAGGTCAAATTGAGGTATTACAGAAAGAAGTCAAAGACTCTTACCTTGGAAATTCACTGGGTTTAGTAAAGGAGATTATATGGGAAGAGATCATTGAATCAATCAAAGATATCTGGCATAATATCATAATAATTTTTGATAAAAAAATACTTGTTGGAAAAAGCTCATGAAGTTATTAAAACTATCTCAAATGAACTTGAGGACAAGCCAGAAATGGCCACTAATATAATCAAGTTCTGGATTCTAAATATATCTATGAGCTTCAAGAATTGGATATTGATGACAGGACAACATCCATACTAGAAGTGAAGAAAATTATTACAAAGAAAAATCTTATTCTTCAGTTGGAGGAAAAGTACAGCAATGTTAATGTCATAGCTCAAAGTTTTTTTAGCAGGCTGGAACCCTTGACGAGCAAGGGTTTTCCCTCCATATTTGTGATAAATGATAAGTTAATGCCTATTGAAGACTATGTCTGCAAGATTACAATGGTCAAGACCAGTGCAGCTAAACTTTCAAATATAAAGGGTACATCAACACCAAGGCTTGTGCTGAATGCCCTCTGAGATACCTTTTTCATCCTTAATGAAATAAAACACATATTTTTAGTGAAACCTACTTTTACTAAATATACATAAATGGATGAGGTTTATAGAAGGGTAACTAAGTTATCTATACCAAATAAAAAATGTCGGGAATAGTTAACAAATTTACTTGACTGAAAGAAAAATTAACAACATTCAACATTTTGAGGAACAATCAACAACAAGTCAACAACATTCAAAATTTTGAGGAATAGTCATCAACAGTTCAAAAAGAAAAATAATGACATATTGACTATTGGTTCATTTTTCCTGATTTTATATTAAGCTATTTTTGTAAATTTGTTTAAGATATTTTCTTAACACTCAACTTATATAAATAACTCTCTTCTACAAGTTATCAAGGGTGGTACCTTTCATCAGCAATTTTGTAAAAGAATTGATGTACAAGCTGCTTCTATATCATTGATAATAAAGCAAAGGATTCTGAATTTTGTCTCATACAATTTTGTTTTCTTCTGTAAGTTTTTCATGTGTTTCATTAATTTTGTTTATTCTTCATGTATTTAAATTTTAAAAAGATATCAGGTGAGCATAAATGTGTTACAGTTATTCTTAAAATTCCTTTCTGAAGTTATTATCATAAGAGACTGAGATATTGGACTGTCTGTCTAAGAGGCTCCCTCTAAATCGTAAAATTGTCAGCATCTTATGTAATCTTAAGCATAGTTTGTTTAACTTTTGAACATTGGACAAAGGTTTTCCACTTATGATAATTTATCTTTCTGTCTGAAATCTAAATTAATCATATCTCCTTACAATTCTTTCTACGCACCTTATAAATTCAAATCACTGTGTGAAGTTAAAAAGAAGCCCTTTGATTATCTATTAGTACTATCTAAAAGAGTTAATACATCGTTCTTACAGTTTTTCTATGTATTGGTCCTCCATAAAAAACCAAAACCCAAAACCCCCAAAACAAATATCTTAGATGCTCTGGCATGATTAATTGACCATTACCATCTCAGAGGAACAACATCAATCTGGAGTTGTTTCCGAGGACTCGAATTCGATTAGCTTTCGTGGGACAATGATATAAATCCTATTCCTTTAAGGTGACTAAAGGTCTAGATAGGTCCAAATCCTTCACCTATCGACTCCACTGTGCCAAACTGGCACCTTTTAAGCATACTGGATCTCATTCTAAATCTGACACAATTAGTCCTCTGTCAGATCTAGAAAAACTTGTGAGAAAGGCCAGTTCCATAAGAATACATCAACCATCTTCTTCTACTTCAACCTTGCAGTCTGAAGATATATTACAATTTGATCCCTATAGTAACATTCCATCAAATCTAGATTCGTCTCATTTATCACCTAGGGTCGTTGAACTTTTAGATAACGGAGTTGATTTCAAATCTACTTTCCTTATTCATTCACTTGAATCATGTCAAGAACCTCCACTACTAGTAGGATCACCTAAATCTGAGCTTGACTTGGTTGTTCATTTACTTGAATACAAACCTACAGACTTCATATCCCCCACTACTTATTCATTCCCTTCCACTTCTGAACAACCTAAATCTCCTAATTCTAAACATCCCGAAGGGACCTTTTCTATATATTCAAATCCACTCTTTGAAACAAAAGAGGATATTCATTCTTAGGTCGAGAAGTTAGTTATTAAGACTTCTTTAAAATCTTTCAGGACGTCCACTCCTTCTTTATCTCTTCCTTCTTCACCTTCACATAGTTATACACCCTCTCTAAGACCATCTTATTCTTCTTCTTCTTCATCCACACAAACACCTCATACACCACCTTCTACTATGGCATTCAAACCTATTGTATAGGCCAAATATGTAGCTTTAGTCTTATCTCAAAACCTTGATGCATTCCCTCCTGGATATTTAAAGTACCTTCCTAGGTATAATGGAGAAACTGGTTCCTCAGTTGAGGACCATCTTCAAGCATTTCTAGACTTCACAGATAACATGAACATAGAACAAGAAAATGTTTACATGAGGTTGTTTGTCCAATCTCTTGAGGGAAATGTGAGAACCTGGTTTAGGCAATTACCTACAAATTCCATTAGAAATTGGGAGGAGCTAACAAACATATTAAAAAACCAATGGGGTGTGAAGAAAGATGTTCTTTACTTTTTTATTGAGTTTGAAGAACTTAAAAGAAAATTTGGTGAACTTGTCTCTGATTTTATCAAAAGGTTCAACAAACTTTATCATAAAATGCCCCCTGATTGCAAACCCCCTGTAGCAGCAGCCAAATCTAGGTTTTCAAAAGCCTTTGAAGATGATTTTGTTTTAAGGTTAAGAGAAATAACTTCAAGGACTCTTCAATACATGCAAACTAATGTTATATAGGTGGAAGCAAATAGGGCTGCCTCAACCACTTTAAAATCTAAAGAGGAAAAGGCCCAAAGAAAACTTAAATCTAGTCAAGAGGCCTCTACTTCTTCAAAGGCTAAAACTAAATTTTCTAAAATAGATGAGATTACTTCACTTCTTAGAAATATATCCAATAGAATTTCCAAGATTGAGAATCAAACTAGAACAGTTCAACAAACAGTCACTCGACCTCAAAATCAAAATCAAGGTCAATACAAAAGAAATCCACAATTACAAATTCTTCAAAGACCTAGTAATGATCAACAGGTTCCAACTTATTTACTTATAGATGATCAACAACCTGATGACAATATAATGACTATCACTGAGGACAATAATAATATGGATACCTCTTCTGGTCAGACCACTATTATTCCTCTTTCACAACATGAGCAAGTTCAAGAAAATCAAGAATCCTCACAGGTTTCCGAGTACCATGCCTTCTCTGAATTCCTAATTACAAACTTGAACAAAAGATATGATCTTAGACCTAGACCTAACCCTGGAAGACCTCCTAAAGAACCTCGAGCAATTGAACCTCATAACAAAGATGTAGAAACTCAGAAAACTACTATTCGACCATTAAATCAGTCATCTGAGACAGCTTAATTTGAAAAAATTGTCTTAACTACATTTAATGTTGAAAAGGAGTTAGAAAGAGTTAAAATCCCCATACCACTTTTAGAACTTTCCAAAAACCTTGGATATAAAAATCAAGTCTCCAAATGGATACAAAAAACCTCGGTTGATGCTGAAAGTGATGTTATTAGCCCTCAAGATGAAAAACCAACAGTTTTCTTTAGCCATAGCTCAGGTATGATAGATGAAATAGTACCCCCTTTCTATGTGACACTAAAAACAAATGATTCCATGCTATACAATTGTATGCTTGATTCTGGAGCATCACATAATCAAATGCCAAAAACCATTATGGATCATGTAAATCTTGACATAACTAGATCCTATCATGATATGTATACCTTTGATTCTAAAAGGGTACCTTGTCTAGGATTGATTAAGGATTTATTAGTCACTCTTTCCCAAATACCAGTAAAAATCATAGTGTTAGACATAGTTGTCATTGATATCCCTCCTAAATTCGGAATGCTCCTTTCAAGGTCTTGTTGTGCCAAATTAGGGGAAACTATTTAGATGGACATGTCTTATGCCACTATTCCATTTTATGGGGGAGAACAACTTAGGTTGTATACAGAAGTTAGATTTGTGCATACTATATGAAAAATAGATCAACCAAGGAACCACCCCATCTATGTTATTTATCAAGATTTTGGTTGTTTTCATCTCTCTTCAAACCATATGTTTGAATCTCAAGTAAAAATTGAAGATGTAATTGAAAACCCTATACCAAATCAAACTAATGTATGGAATCTATTCTTTGATGGTTATTGTACAAAGGATGGAACAGGTGCTGGGGTAGTACTAATCACACCAGAAAAACAAAACATTACACAATCATGTAAACTTGATTTCGAAGTTACCAATAATGTAGCAAAATATTTGGCCCGACTCGCCGACGGGCAACTGAAAGAAAATAGGATAGTGAATGCATGTCGATACTAAGTGTAAGCATAAGTGAATGATCGTGCATGCAAAACATGAATGAAAGATTCAGCAAACAGATCAACATGCATGTGGGTAAGGCAGTTCGTCGATTGGGCAAACGTCTGTGCAAAATAGTTTCATGCATGTGACAGCAGTGAGATAGCAACAAAAAATGAAATAGAGCTAGGACAAGCTAATGTATATGTAAACGACAATAAGTGTTCAAAGAAATCAAGCAAACAATACTCCCACAAGAGAAAACACAAAAAGTGACAGAAATGCAACAAAAGGCATGGGAAGCGGGCTTACCCCAAAACAATTGAGCTAAATGTGCCGACTACTCCTAGATGTGATGTGGGATGCCAGAGCTGCAAGGTTGATGTGAGGAATTAGCTCTGCAGCATCCAGTTCATGAGTTTTGATAACATCGAGGTTGTGATGCACATGCCATGAATCTAGGGGAAGTGACACTTGGTGGGAGGTTTCGGAATTGCTCCTTGCACGTAACCTCCAACTACTAAACATAAATCCCTCAAACAAGGGATGCCTTTGCATGCTGCCTTAGGAGAAGCAACCCATGCATGCAAGATTGTTTTGCTCAGCCCTGGAGGGAACCAGTCAACTCAGCTGCACATGCAAGAGACTACTTGACTGCTGGAGAAAAATGTGCATTTCTGGCTAGGAGCTGGGCTAGCTTCCTAGGAGATTTGCACAATTTCTGGGCAGAGTAGCTGACTGTTACCTATATTTGCGTGAATCTTGGGTTGAACAACCTACTACTGGGAAAATTTGCACAAATCCTACTGGGTGGGTTGGCCAGCAGGATTGTGCAATCCTGGAGCCCAACAGACTGTCAGAGAGGATTGCGCAATTTTTGGAGGGAAGGTCGGTTTCCCTCCAGAAATGCACAATTTTCAAGGGGAATCTACTCAGCTTGTAGCTGGACCAAGTCCGGGTGAGCAACCTGTGAGGGGGATGGATCAATTGTGATCGACAGGCTACCTTTGTGTGAGGAAAACACTTGAAGCTTGAGTACTTGACGAAGCAAGACAAAGTGTCGTGTAAGGTTGGTAGAGAGGCTCCAAAATAGGCTAAGGCATAATTTGGAGGGTGGTTGTAGCTGCTACAACAAGTTGCAATGTCATACTTACGACCTTGTTCTAGCTATGTTGAAGGTATGTATTTGTGTGTATGAGTTGTGTTTGCTATGTAAACATTTGTCACACTCACACACAAAGTTGTAAATAATGTCACGCAAGTGTTGCCACGGTTGTGCAATGGTTTATCTCAAGTGTCGCACTTGTCGCTCTCACCCTTTAGTCAGTCACACTGAGTATGTGTGTCTTGCGGTTTGAGGTGTCTTGTCATTGAGTCACGTCAAATGTGTGTTCGCAAGGTCATGTATACATGAGTTCACTCGCTCACACACTTAACCATTTTTCTAAAGATCTGTTGACCAGACCACCCTCCATCAGCCGAACCTCCACTGAGCTACACTACACAGTCTCAACCCTAAGTGACCAAGAATTGTTTCCCAGAACTGCGCAAAGTTTGAGGCTGCCCTCTAGGCAATTTGCATTATGAAATTCTAGAATCAGTATGGCTTAATCTCACCCATAACAATGCAGAAGTTGCCAACGAATCCATCCTAGTCTTCACTTCCTACATGCCTATCCATCAAGCCTCTCGTTGGTCAACCGGGGAATTTGACTTAAGCAGTGACCCAGGGCTGCACTCATCTCCAAAACTACGCAAAAGTTGTCCAACCTACCTGCCTGCACTACCTGAAGAAACTCCATATCAATTGAGAGATAGGTACCCGTTTCCTGTCACTGCACTGTCCTAGAAAATTGCACAGTTTTTTAGGAAGTCCCCCTATTAGCCTGCTCTCCACTCCTAAAAACTGCACAGTTTTCATTAACAGTCCACTTGTTGCTCGGAACTCCGCTCAATCTGGAAAATGTGTATTCATGTCCTACTTAACTACCTCCCAGATCTCCACAGTTCTGACCAGCAAGCTCTCGCAACCCGATCCTGGCCTCTTCTGGAAATCTGTGTAGTTTTCACTGCCAGTGCCTCTTGTTGCCCACACTACCTTCCCTTGGAAAAAATTGTGCGATTCTACCTCCCAACTAAGCCATATCCTGCATGTTGTTCTGAAATGCTCAACCCAACCTCTCAGTGACCTCTGCACAGTTTTCTCGACAGTGCCCCGGAGCCTCGCATCCCGACCTAAAATGTGCTCTGCGCAGTTTCAGAGCCGTGTGCTCTCTCTCTCTGTCACCTACACCTAGAAACGAAAGATGATGCATCATGTTATACTAGGGGATTTCTAGATTTGATGTCATCTCATCATGAGTGATTGCAAAGATAGGTACATGAATGAGACATGGTGCGATGATGAATGGGATGAACAAGGAGCTAATGCTAGGAGACTTATTCATGGATGAATGAACACATGAAGCATGCCAAGTACCAGCAAAGGAGATACATGCACATGCAACATCAAGCGAACACCAAGACCATCGAAGTCTCTGCACACCTTGTCATGAAGAGGTGAAGTTATGATACACCAAGAGCACACTCATTAGTCAGCAGCACATCAGCTCGACATGGACACCACCATCAGCATGAACATACCAGTAGTGTCATGTCGACTCATGTCATGAGTCTTCTTAGCCACATCACTACTATGGGCCATACATGTTGTAATCAATGTAATCTAACATGGAAGTCCAAGAGACCCACATATGAAGTCGAAGAGTCATGTCAGTTGAAGAGTCATGTAATTCAAGGAGTCATGAGGGAAGTCGAAGAGTCACAAGGGTCAAGTTCACCCTTGCTATATATACCCCTCATTTGTACATGCAAAATAATTTTCACCTTGGCTCCTCCCACATAGCCTTGAGAGTCTATAGTATTTTATTTGAGGAGAGAGCAGTGGCTCCAATGCCCCACTACTAAGGTTACTGATGTATGGTGTATGAATGTGTCTTGGAATTTTCACTTAATTCAAAAGCATGTTAATAGGCCAACACATTTTCACACATGTATTGTATTCATTTGTAAGACTATTCTTTAGACGCTTGTAATGCATGTTGCTTTAACCTGTACTAATATAGTTGAACTATTTTAGTGCATACACTATTGGAAATATGTTGTATTAGTTGTTATCCTTGTCTCGCTTATTTGGACTACTATGTTGGACACTAGACAGACTCATTCTTGTAAACTTGTTATAACGACTGTTGCACTCATGTTGACTACTCCGTTGGGTGTTGTACGTGTTATTTGTTCACTTTGTGTTTGTGACTACCACATCCATGTGGACTACTCCACCGGAAGTTGCGCAAATCCTGTTGTGTTGTGTGTCTCTACCTGAATTGGGACTATTCCCTCTCGACTTGAGACTCACTCTCACCCTCTCCCTCTGTAATGAAAGAACTTAGACACAAGTTACACTAAGCACTCACTAGGCACACGAACCTCGTTGTTTTAAGATTAAGTATACCACTCTCATGTGCTAACAAGCAAGAGCTAAGGAACATATTTAAGATAATGGTAATCAGGCCATCACCAGATGGGACTCCTACACCAGATGGTGTGAGGTCTAGTTGGGACTTCATATCGGAGGGATCCCCTAAATTTTGGCGGCTCCAGTACTGTCAACACAGAATTAACCAAGATCTTTTACTTATGTGATTTTAGAAGAATTAAATGTGAAAGAGTATGAAAAACCACATGTGCATACTTTTAAAGAAGATGAAACAAAATGAAGACAGTCAAAGCAAAGAACACACACACAATGATAACGGAGTTCACCCAGTGTGGGTTACATCTCTGGGCTCAGTGTCAAGAATGGGGAGGTCGCTTCATTAAATGTTGCAAGATGATGATGATGTACATGCTATATTATTTTCCATTACATGGATAAATTCCCTTAAATAGAGTGGCATGTCTCTCCACGAGACGTTCTCCTTTAGGAACTCTCACTCATATGGGTTGTCCTTCAGCATGACAAGATAATAAATTCTCACATGATGCAGCATACAAGTATCTTTCAACATAATAGTAACAAGGATCTCAACAACAAAATCATCATGTCAGCGAATCAAAAGAAAGACATGGAATCACTACATCTATACCTCCACTTTTGAGGATGGCCTAAAACTGCAAAGCTCTTCTCAAGAAATGGACATCACCATTTAATTTGTGGTACAAAATCATGTCAAACGACTGTAAACTCGACCCCTTCCTAACACAGTCAAAATCTACACCCTTGGGAATCTCAAAAATTCTCCCAAATATTCCTTCCTGGAGATGGGTGAAAATTCATTGCTCGAATGAAAATTTTGAGCACTCCATACGCTCCTTGTGAAATTTTGAGAAAAATGACTATAAAGTCAGCATCATTCCGCCTCTCTCAAAAATTTTCCTCTAAGGGAATCTTTTAGATTCCTTAAGATTCTATAAAGATTCCTCACTGCTGACTACATAAAATTTCGCTGCTGATATGAGGAAATGAACCACACTATCACATTCCCTATGAATTTCTGGTTTGTTTGAGTATCAATTTGACATGCTTTTGTCACTGCGAAAAAATTTCCCTCTAGGGAATCTTTTAGATTCCTCAAGCATCAAGAACATTCTTGCAATATTCTTTGAGAATCTATCTCGAAATTCATGACAAGCATGGTTCTTCCTCGACCATTGTGTCAAGATTTTGCTGCTCATACTCGACCTCTGATTTTCTCCACTCCTCGTTGGGAAATGAGCATAGTTTAAATAATGTTTTTACAGGAAGATATAGCAATGAGCCCTGTTATCACTGAAAAGATTTCAAAGAAAAAGGGTAAGGTAAGGAAGAATTGGTCTTGGTCATACTCATTGTTTCTTTTAAGGACTCTAAAACATAGGATAGAGTCTTGTTCCCTTTGTTAAATATGGTTAACAATCTTGTTTTACCCACCATTGGTCCCACATTTATTCAAAGTGTCATGTGTTAAGGTTGTTTCAAAAATTACATGCACTACGAAATCAACTAGGAGCTTTCGTAGCGCAAACTCACAAAAATACACTATGTGCGCTACGAAAACACCTAGAAAGTTTTGTAACTAGGAGATTTCATAGCACAAAACACAGAATTTACACTGGTTGCCTACGAAATCAGGGATTTGTGCCAGATCTTGTCTAACTGTCTTTTCCATCAAAATTCGTTAATTTTTCATCACCATGTGTTAGTCCTTGAACCATGCCTATCACATGCAGCCATTCATTCTCATTATTAGATTCGTTAGATGTCTTGTACGCATTCTTTCAAATTTCCAAAAGTGAGGTGAGGTGAGTTAGTCTTGGTTTTTCCCGTGTTTCTTTCATGCATAAGAAGACAATTGGCAAGCTTGAAGATGACACTCATCATAACCTTTTGAAAGCTCAATCGAGGCAGTTCTCAATTTCAAATTCAAGTGAGGCATTGTTCAAATCATACAATGCATGTTTATCTTCAAGTTTCCTTGTAGGGATTTCATAGACATGTCTGAAAGGAAAAATCATAGATCATGTCGGTGTCTTAGACCTGAGCCTAAAGGTTTAGATGTTATCACGAGGAATAGAGAGGTTGAAGAAGCATTCAAATAGGTAGGCTGCTAGAGGTTTTGTGAAAAAATCCAGGGAGGTCACAGTCAGATAACCAAGGATTTTGCCTTTAATTTCATCAGTTTGAATTCAAAAATTGGAGTGCTAGAAATACCAATATCTCCTGAGGTCATATCTGCAGTTAGAGAAGAAGAAGGTTCAGATCAAGGAAGTGGTACAAGAGCAGTCTATTGATAAAACAGTCAAAAGAAGAGTAACCAGAAGTCAATTAACCAAGGAAAAGGGGAAGACAGTGATTGTTGTTGACACCTAATCTTCATGATTGCGGGAATTTTATGTAAATAATTAAATTAGGAATGTGAACATTCATCGGGAGATGAACTGAACAATCACTCCCTATTGTTGATCCGAATTTAAACAGGAACGCAATAAAATACAGAGATAACCATATACACAAAGATGCAGCGGAAATAATGCTTCATTTCATTAATGGAAAATACCGAAATATGCTTACAACCAGAATTGGAAATA
>APFE030583767.1:176902-258146 GCA_000404065.3 Pinus taeda
GACGAAACTGGAGAAACTATACATGACCAAATCCTTAACCAACAGGATTCTCCTGAAGCGACAGTTGTACGGTTTGAGAATGAAGGAAGGTACATCGATTGTTGATCATTTAAATGCTTTTAATACTCTTCCTGTGCAATTACAAAGTATAGAAGTAAAAAATTCCATCCGAGGATAAAGCTATTACTTTATTGTGCTCGTTGCCCGAATCATGGGATCATTTTGTTACTTCTATAAGTCTTAGTTCATCAGAAACTATTGAGTTTGATGATGTAGTTGCATCCTTATTATCGGAAGAAATAAGGAGGAAGTCGCATTCTGAAACCTCTACATCAGAAGCTATGATGGTTAGAGGTCGTTCGAAAGAAAGACGCCCCAGGAAGCTGAGCGACTCACGTTCAAAGTCAAAAGGGAAGAAGAGTAAGCTAAAGTGTTGGTTTTGTGGCAAATCAGGGCACTTAAAAAAGGACTGCTAGAAGCGACAGCATCAAACTTCAAAAGCAGAGTCTTCGACAGAGAAGAAGGAGGCAAATACGACAGATACAGGTTCGACATCTAGTTCAGGTATGAGTGATTAAGTATTATCAGTTAATGTGTCAAATCATGGTCAACATTGGTTGTTAGATTCCGGGGCATCAAACCACATGTGTATCCATAAAGAATGGTTTAAGGAATACAAATCAATTAATGATGGAGTTGTGTACATGGGTAATGATGTAACATGTAATATTGTTGGGATTGGAAGCATACAACTACAAATGTTTGATGGAACAACTAGAATATTAACTGATGTAAGGCATGTACCAGATTTAAGGAAAGATTTGATTCCATTAGGAGCACTTGATTCAAATGGATATAAAACTATAATTCAAGGTGGAGTAATGAAAATTTACAAAGGCATCTTACTAGTTATGAAAGCTAAGAAAGTAGGAAATCTATTTCAGTTAGATGGAGGTACAGGGTCAGATTTTGTGTCTACTGTGTCTGAACATGATAGTAACTCCATTCACTTATGGCATCAAAGATTTGGGCATACGAGTGAAAGAGGGTTGAAAATTTTGGCTGATCGTAAGTTACTTCCAAATTTGAAGTCTGGAAAATTAGATTTCTGTAAGCATTGTCTGTTTGGTAAACAAAGTAAACAAAGGTTTAAAACAGGCAAACATACTAGTAAATGCATACTTGATTATATCCATTTAGATGTTTGGGGACCAGTCCCTACAACTTCATATGGTGGTTCATCTTATTTTGTATCATTCATTGATGACTTTTCTAGGAAGGTTTGGGTCTACATGTTGAAAAGAAAGTCTGAAGTTTTTTCAGTTTTCAAGCAGTTTAGAGCATTGGTAGAAAACAGCACTGGTAGAACAATAAAATGTTTACGAACTTACAATGGTGGTGAGTTTACTTCCAAGGAGTTTGACAGCTATTGCAAGGATGCAGGGATCGAGAGGCATAAGACCATGGTTTATACTCCTCAGCAAAATGGAGTTGTTGAACGCATGAACAGGGCTCTTCTAGAGAGAGCAAGGAGTATGTTGAGTAACGCCGGGTTGTAGAAGGAGTTGTGGACGGAAGCGGTGGCAACAACTTGTTATGTGATAAATCGTTCTCCATCGACGGCGATAGACTGCAAGAGGTATGGAAAGGACACCCTTGTGACTATTCTAAACTCAGAGTGTTTGGTTGTGATGCATATGCTCTAGTGCCTAAACATCAGTGAACTAAGTTAGATCCAAAGTCTAAAAGGTATATCTTTGTTGGGTATGGTGTTGGAACAAAGGGATATAGATTGTGGGATCCTACTACCCGCAAAATCATCATCAACAGAGATGTAAAGTTTAATGAATCCTCTCTTGTACAGTTAGATGTAGATAGTCGGTTGAAACAGGATGATGTATCTGATTTTCAGCACATTCAGTTTGATAGCATTTCTAACGATAGTCATGATGACCATAGTTCAGATACTAGTCATGAACAGGTTTCAGAATCAAATATGAACAGGGTTCAGGTTTAGATCATGAACAAGTCTCAGATACTGATCGCCAAGAAGTTCCTACACATGGTAGTCAGCCAATCGAGGAAGCGCCAGAAACATCCTTAAGGAGGTCGACCAGAATAAAACGGCCACCGAGAAGGTATGATGATTATGTCACTTCTGTTGCATTTACTGCTAATGACAATGAACCTCTGTGCTATCAGGAAGCAATAGAAGGTTCGAAAAGTGACAATTGGAAAGCAGCCATGAAGGACGAAATGATGGCCTTGAGTAAAAACGGCACATGGGATCTGGTGGAGCTTCCGAAAGGCAGGAAAATTGTGGGGTGTAAATGGGTCTTCAAACTGAAATGAGGTGTGAATGATACGGAAGACAGGTACAAAGCGCGACTGGTTGCAAAAGGGTTTTCTCAGAAAGCTGGTATTGACTTTCATGAGATTTTTTCGCCAGTGGTTAAAATTTTTTCAATTAGAATTGTGTTAGCATTAGTGGCTTTGTTTGATTTGGAGTTGCAGCAGTTAGATGTTAAGACTGCATTTCTACATGGTGATTTAGATGAAGAAATATATATGGAACAACCGGAAGGGTTTTTTCAGCATCGCAATGAGAAATTTGTCTGCAAGCTCAAGAAGACATTATATGGCCTGAAGCAGTCGCCTCGGCAGTGGTATAAGAAGTTTGATTCTTTCATGTTGAGTCAGAAATATGTTAGAAGTGAATATGATCATTGTGTTTATTTCAAACAGTTGAATAATGGAATATTCATTATCTTGGTATTGTATGTTGACGATATGCTTTTAGCAAGCAAAAGCATAGAAGAAATCAACAGGTTGAAGGCTCAGATGGCAAGGACATTTGATATGAAAGATCTAGGAGGAGCAAGACAGATTTTGGGCATGGAGATTTTCAGAGACAGGAGCAATGGTAAGCTATGGCTATCACAACAAAAGTATATTGAGAAAATACTTTTGAGGTTTGTATGGATAATGTGAAGCCTGTTTCAGTCCCTTTAGCTTCCCATTTTAAGCTTTCTTCGAGTTTATGTCCTAATACAGATGAAGAAAAGGATTATATGTCTCGAATAATTCCTTATGCCAATGTAGTAGGATGTTTGATGTATGCGATGGTGTGTACGCGACCAGATATTTCTCATGCAGTTGGGGTTGTCAGCAGGTACATGGAAAATCTGGGTAAAGAACACTGGTCAGCAGTAAAATGGGTGCTTCAGTACTTGAGAGGCACAAGTAGTTATTGTATTTCTTACAATAAGAGTAGTGAATTTGTTTGTGGATATGTTGATTTCGATTTTGCAGGTGATTTGGATAAGAGAAGGTCAACTTCAGGGTACGTCTTTACTCTTGCAGGTGGAGCTATCAGCTGGATGTCAAAGCTACAGAACATTTTTGCTTTGTCCACTACTGAAGCAGAATACATTGCTGCTTCTCATGCTTGCAAAGAGGCAGTTTGGTTGAAAGGTTTGCTTGGTGAGTTTGGTAGGTTACAGGACAACATCAAGTTACTTTGTGATAGTCAAAGTGCAATACATTTGGCTAAGAATCCGGCCTATCATAGTAAATCAAAGCATATTCCAATTAAGTACCATTTTGTAAGACAGGTTATCACTGAAAGGGGAGTCTCTCTTGAAAAGGTGCATACAAAGGAGAACTGTGCAGACATGTTCACGAAACCAGTTTTGTTGGAGAAGCTAAGCTGGTGTTTGACTTCTCTTGGCTTGTAGAAAAGATAAAATAATAATAACAAGGCATCAGGCGAATTGTTGTCAAGGTGGAGATTGTTGAGATTTTCTGTTTGAGCAAAATAGGAAAAATCTCAGTTGATGACAACAATAGAATTTAGGTCCTAGATTAGCTCCAGGTTGTTGGGAGGGAGTTAATGCCTCCTATATTTGATGTGAGGGAGTTAATGAGGCTGTTAGATTCTCTATGCTATATAACAGGCAACCCTTCGGATGGTTTGCTAAGAGGGTGAGAGTTTTATGAGGTTTTCATTATGTAATCTCCAATTTGATTAATAAATTCCTAATGCCTATGTTTGGTGGACGTAGCCCAAATTGTTTGGGTGAACCACGTTAAACTCTTGTGTTTATGTGCTTGATATTCTGCTGTGTGTTTATTAAATTGTTGTGCCTCTGAATTCCAACATATAATGTGGAAATGATTATTTTTCTTCTTTTTTTAAAGCAAAGAGGACATGGATATGATCTAAAAATCTAGGCCCTATTTCATGGAATTTACGAGAATGTTTCTCACCCATTGGAATCTAGACTTTAATGCTACTTGGAAATTTATTCTATGCATATCTACATTAGATTGTCATATCTCCCCCTTCTTTTCTACGATGATGGTGTTTTCAAAGCCATAGGTGACAAAGTGGGTTGCTACATTACTAATTCTCAAGGAAAGGACAATAACTTCTTTAGTGATAGAATATGTGTTGCAATGGATTTTGCAAAAGGGACCCTCAAGATATTGTTAGCTTCATTATATTTTTTTCATTCATATCCATGCGTTTAGACTGGAAAAAGTGGAGGAATCAACTCAGAGGACCATTTTCACGGGTAAGACCTAATTTAGCAAATTGGGGTTTGAAACCTTTTGGGAGAATTTTGAGGCACAAAATAACATTTTTGAGCGGTATGCCACTTTAGTGTGGCACCCTTTATTTCTATTCAACACACAAATTCCTTTCCAACAACACAATAATCGCCTCAAATGGAGGCCATATGCAAAAGTTATGCGACTTGGAAGTCAAACTTCCTATTTTGACCACCATAATTCAAGAGGATGCCACATAATCCCCCATTATTTATGGAAAAGTGTCTAGCCACGTGATCATGATGAAGGAGACTCTAGAAGGGCCCAAATTGTAACTCTAGCTAAGAGTTGAGGGATCAAACCTAACCATTAGTAGGCTATCGAGCTATGTTATAATTGGGCCACTAGGAGGAAAATGGGTTTCATTATCTTCAAGTGCCCTTGTTCCATAGACGAGCAAAGTAGCAAAGGGGATATAGGTAGAGCACAGATAGAGGATTTGTGCATTATAGTAGCCCGCAGACCATAGGCCTTATTTATACTCACAACCATTTTCTATTAAGAGAAAGAGAGTTGAGTGGCCCCACCTTCCATCTAGGTTTTCTACCAAAAGGATTTTTGAGGATATATCTTGTGTCAAATGGGATTTGTGAGATTTTATTTCGTTGTTTACTATTTTCTGTATAAATTTAATTTTCATGCACACACAGTAAACAGTACTACACATATTCAGAAATCTAAAGAGAAATAAACCCTCATATTGTAGATTTCATTTTTTTAAGTATAATTTTATCAAATCTGTTGTGATTTTGGGGAGTCTAGATTGGATAAGCCAAAAGTCATAAAATGCTAGTCATGGTTAACAAATCTATGAATAACCCACGTTGTCCTGCAGAGGATAGCTTTTCACATCTGGAAACACAAGTTGCATTTATAAGCGCAATGTGAATCTCCTCATGTTGACCATAAGAAATAGGATTAGGCTATTTAGAGAAAATTGGGGTTCTAATGAAAAGGACTCATCAGAGGGGAGATCAAGATATTAGGAAGAAATAGAGAATGAGCCAAATAAATGACTTGAAATAGATCAGCTAAATTTGAGTGCCATGAACCATTCACGATACCTATTCAAAATGAAAGAAAAGTTTTATAGAAAAACGTAACAAGGTGAAATCAACGCTTTGAATCTAAACAACTGGTTGCAGCAATTAGAAGTTTATTTTAGTGATCATCATATAGAAAAGGAACAAAATATTTCATTTGCACAACTAAAATAAGAGGGCCATTCCTTGACCTAGTGGAAAGCCACAGAGAGACCTATAGGTTGGAGGGAGATCCTCCAGTGACTAAGTGGGAGGACTTCAAAACCCTCATAAAGTTGCAATTTTACCATATCAGGTATGTAGAGGAACATTTTATCCGATGGCACTACTTCAAGCAGAAATAGAGGGAGATTGTACGAGTGTACACCAAAAAGTTCAAAGAGATGGCCTTAATGCTAGATATCTCCCCAAAGAACCTGTGTACTCCTAAAGTATCTAGAGGGTTTACACATCCATTTGAAAAAGCAAGTGATGTTGTTTAAGCCTAGATCGATGGACGAGGTTTGTGTATAATCATAGTACGTAGAGAACATAATCCAGAAGAAGCAAAAGGAGCACTAGGACACTTCTAAGGAGGTGTTGTAGTTCCTACAACCACCCTCCAAATTTTTTGCCATGCTTTGATGTTGGAGCCTTCCTTCTGTCCATAGGAGCTTATCTTTTACACTCGTCAAGTATTCATGCTATGATAAAAGAATTATATTTCCATGCTTTGCTTTTGATGTACGAATCTCGGCTTGATATCTTTCAAACTAATCTGAAATGGGGACCTAAAGGCTTCTTGTCATGCTTTCAAGAACCTCTCCCACTCCAATGCTTATATATTCCCAAGATCTATGCTTATGATGATAATTTGCGGAATTAAAAGAACTTGAAACAGGTGTATTCTTTTTTTGCCTTTAATTGTTCAAGTACTTGAGTTCATTTGCTTAAACCGATATTTAAACATATAACAATAAATGCAATGTAGCAAATAAAAATCATACACATAACAACAATATAATTAGGAGTTCACCCAAACCTCTTGGGCTACGTCTCCATGAGCTCTAATCAACTCGATTAGACTCTTTGGGATTATGGCTAAATTCTTTTACAAGTTCCACACTCAACTCTAATAGGTTACAACTGAACCATTGGGCTTAGAATACCATTTTTATCCCTGGCTGTTTGGTTCTCTAGCTCTTGGCTCTTGTCTCTGGCTCTCGGCTCTAGCTCTTGCTCTTGCTCTCACTCTCGACTCTGGCTCTGGCTCTGGCTCTGGATCTCGGCTCTGGCTCTAACTCTAGCTTTAGCTCTTGGCTCTCGCTCTGGTTTTGGCTCTTGGCTGTGGCTCTTGGCTCTTGGAGTTCTCTATTGATCTCTGCAATTATCAAAGTCCCTCGGCCCTTACTTTCATGTGGCTCTCTGGCTTTTGTGAGGCATCCTCTTGGCTCTGCAGCTTCTTGTCTGTTTCTTTGTGTGCAATCATGAGGAGTCATTCTTGGCGGCTTTGCCTTCGACTAGCCCTATGTCTTCCTCTCTATGCAATCATCCCTTTATCTCTGCGTCTGGCCCTCTGGCTTTTGGTTCTGTGGCTCTGCGCATTACATAACGCATTCCTGTTACAAAACGCCTGCTTATGGCATGGCACAAGTGCGATGAACTGTTTCCAATGGGAATGACACAGTCGGTCGTTCTTCTGCCTACATTCTGAAAATAGCATCATAACGGAAACACGGAAAACTCACAAAAAACACATCATGAGCCTTTAGGCAGAACTCAAATAATATGTAGCTACATTTATAAACCCTTCGGGTCCGTCCCTTTATTGCAATCGCATTGCATAGGCCAAAACAACCCAATACACGGAAAATACAAAGAAAAACTGAAAATCTGGATTTCAACATTTATGAAATCATGTTTATAAGCCTTATCAGGTCCGCGCTTTATCGCAAGTTACAATCGCATGTCACATGGTATATTGCTCCCCTCTGCATTGTTGTGATCCGATCACCGATTATGCTATCGGCGCATCGCATATCGCATATCACAATGTCCTCTCGCCAGACCTTTATCCCTTCAAAGCTTCGATCTGATATGTCTTACTGATCCAATAAGGGTTTTAGGCTACATAATCTAGTATTTCGGGTCCACTTCCATATCGCTCCATCATTGATTGCTTTATCACACATCGCAATATCAGCAAATTGCAATTCGGCTTACCCAAGGTTCCGATGTTGCACGAAGGCCTTCCTCGGATGCAATATATCAGAGATCACTATTGGGGAGTCCTTTTACCTCCGTGTAAGTCCTCCCTCTAACCTCTTCCAATGTGATTTCCTTCAATGAGCCTTTAAGTCTATTTTTATAAGGATTTGCCTCCTTTTCTAAGGATAATGGGCAATCTTCTTTTTGCAATAACTCCTTCATCTGGAGTCCATTCTAGTCCATTCAAATTGCAGTAGATTCAAATTGAAAAGATATATGCAATCATACTATTTTCAAGAGCATCCTTTGACTTTCATTTTCCCTCTCTGAGGAAAATTCATAGACTTAGAAGTCTATGTTAGATCCATTTTGGTCACGCCTTCCCACTAAAAATATTCTGGACTCCAAAAGACTGATATATTGATCTGAATAGTAAATGAGAGTACCTCACCCTCTTCTTTGAACCTCCATACACTTGCCTTGCATAGTGCCTCTGAACTAAAGCCTTTGAACACTCCCTTCCTAGATGTGCTTGTCCTCTTGGGAAGAACTGTCTTCCTCCTTGACTTCCTATAAAACTCTTGCTGAGAAGGTCACAGAAGGTAGTTTGAACTTCTCTACCTTGATCATTGATCCGAGGTGGCTCCAACCAATGGGAAGTTACATCTGCTTCACAAAATTTTCATTTGTACCTGTTTGACATACTGTCAACAACAACTGTTAACAACAACAGGATTACAGACAACAACTGGATGGCCTAAACTCCTGCTTCAACAAAAGAAATAGATTTCACATCTTGTGAACACCTCCATGTCTTTACATCTTCATACAAATGATTGACTAGATAACAAGCCAACAAAACATGCCTTTAAAACAATTGACCCTTCAAGTCAAGCATGTAGAAAAAAAAACTTTAGGATTCCTTTTCAAAGATGAAACACTTCATCATTATCTCCATCTTGGAGACCAAATCAACTTTTCCCAAGTCAATATTACATGCATGTTTAAAAGCAAAGTAATCAACCCTTAAAGTTAATCACACATACATGTTCAAATACAAGGAAATCATCAACATCCCTGTGTTCATGCATATCATGCTTATGCATGCATTTCATCTTTCAACTTTGTCTTAACCACACTGTACATTGAAAGCTGAAATGAATATAATGTTGCAGCAATAAAGTGAGTCTCCTACTCAACTTTTTCCATTAAACTTCTTGGTAAAACCCTGCAACTTGCATTCCATCAACAAAGAAATGCATTTTATAGATTTGATGCATTTTCAAAAGACATGCAACCTTAATTGGATAAGAACTCTAACCATTTCTTACCAATCCATTTCAAAGGTCCTACCTTTGTCTGCACATCAGCATCAACATGTGAATCATCTTGAAACCCATCAATCATGGGATCTTTCTTCTCATCCCTGCCATTCTTTCTTTCCACCTTCTTCAAGTTTCATGGAAGCATTGTTGGATTCAAAGTTCAACATTTTGCAGCAATATGTCCTTGCTTATGGCAGTAAGTGCAACACATGTGCATCTTCCTGATAGCATGATTTGCCTTGTCCAGTGGACCTTTGGCTTTTTGCTTCTTTTCCTTCCAAAGTTTCCTGCATGTGGCCATCCTCTTCCAATAGCTAGAAACATTATGGTTATCCCAACCACAAAGGGAACATGCAATTATTTTCCAACGCTTATATGGAAATTTACCATGCTTTACATAATCAAAAGGAATATGATTAGAACCAAATTTATACCTTTCTTTTTCACCTTTATTACCTTCATGAGGAGGTGAATCAAATGAAAAAGTGGCTCCCTTTGGAACACCATCAATCTCTTCAAGGCTTTCAGAGTTTCCACAACTCTCTGGTTCAAGTGTATGCTTATGAACACCTTCTTCCTAAAAATGATGTTTCAAACTATCGCATTCCCCATGAATACAATCTTCGCACTCTTGAGGTAGAAGCCCTCAAATGAAACTCCTTCTTGGAACTGTTTCAATTGTCTTCATGGCAGCTTTGGAACTTTCTCCATAAGACTGTCCACAGCCAAGACCCAAATACATAGGCCTTTCCTCAACCATTATTGGCTCAACAATACCCTATGCATGTTTTCCCAAGCCTTTTACTTCACAGCCCATCTTGGACATTAACTTGGAACCTATGCCTCTGGTATGTTTTTCAAAAGAACCAATATAAACATGCTTAGAGGAAATTGAAGACAAATTGGAATTGTTTACCTCTTCTTCAAGTTGATACTTGACCAAGGCTTCTTTGGTAACAAAGAGTTGTGTCTCCAACTCATGCATCCTTTCCAAGTTCATATTTGCAATATGAAGTTGTCTTTTCATTCCCTGCAATTTGTCAGAAAGACGCTGCTTCTCTTCCTTCATGGAATTCAACTACTCTCTAAGTATGATTCTCTTCCTTCCATCCTCTAATGGACAAGTCTTGCTTCATGTCTTCATCAAATAATCTTGTGAAGAAAGAATAATTTGAGGACTTACTTGTAGAATTTTTCATTATCAGAATGAACAAAAGAACTTCAAACAAGATTAACAAGGAGCTTATTCAAGCAACATTTTGCAACAAACCTCTTGTACTTCAAGGATTGCTTTGAGGTCCTTTGGATAAGAAGAATGCCTTCAGCCTTTCTTCCTTCTTGTCCTCTCCTGACTTAGCTATCAATAGCTTTCACCTCTGCAAACTCAAACAATAGTCCTTTTAAAAACAATCAAATAGTAGAATCCTTTGTACTATTTAAACACCTTTCAAGTTAAACAAGATTGCTCTGTCAATCAAGCATTCTGATCTGACACCACTTACTCTAGTATAACTTAAGCTCTAATACCATCTGATCTGAAATGGGGACCTAAAGTCTTTTTGTCATGCTTACAAGAACCTCTCCCACTCCAAAGCTTATATATTCCCAAGATCTATGCTTATGATTGATAATTTGCGGAATTAAAAGAACTTGAAATAGGTGTATGCTTTGTTTGCCTTTAACTGTTCAATTGCTTGAGTTCATTTTCTTAAACTGATATTTAAACATATAATAGTAAATGCAAAGCAACAAATAAACATCATACACATAACAACAATATAATTAGGAGTTCACCCAAACCTCTTGGGCTATGTCTCCGTGAGCTCTAATCAACTCGATTAGACTCTTTGGGATTATGGCTGAATTCTTTTACACGTTCCAAACTCAACTCCAATAGGTTACGACTAAACCATTGGGCTTAGAATATCATTTTAATCCCTAACCATTTGGCTCTCTAGCTCTTGGCTCTGGCTCTGGATCTCGTCTCTCGCTCTCGCTCTGTCTCTTGCTTTCGCTCTGGCTCTCGCTCTCAGCTCTAGCTCTCACTTTGGCTCTGGCTCTTGGCTCCCACTCTGGCTCTGGCTCTCGACTCTGGCTCTCAGCTCTTGGAGTTCTCTATTAAACTCTGTGGATTATCAAAATCCCTTGGCCCTTGATTTTACGTGGCTCTCTGGCTTTTGTGAGGCATCCTCCCTGCTCTACGGCTCCCTGTCCATTTCTCTGTGTGCAATCATGAGGAGTCATTCTTGGCAGCTCTGTGTCTATTCGAATGGCCCTCTGTCTTCCTCTCTTTGCAATCATCCCTTTGTCTCTACATCTAGCCCTATGGCTTCTGTCTCTATGGCTTTGTGCATTACATAACGCATTTATGTTACAAAACGCCTGCTTACAGCATGGCACAGGTGCGACTGAATGTTTCCAATGGGAATGACACAGTTGGTTGTTCTTCTGCCTACATTCCGAAAATAGCAGCATAACGGAAACACACAAGTTAACTCATGAAAAACACATCATGAGCCTTTAGGTGGAACTCAAATAATACGTAGCCGCATTTATAAACCCTTAGGGTCCATCCCTTTATCGCAATCGCATTGTGTAGGCCAAAACAACCCAATACACAGAAAATATAAAGAAAATGCGAAAATCCAGATTTCAAAATTTATGAAATCACGTTTATAAGCCTTATTGGGTCCGCGCTTTATTGCAAGTCACAATCGCATTTCGCGTGGTATAGCACTCCACTCTTCATTGTTGCAATCTAATTGCCGATCGCGCTATTGGCACATCATATATTGCATATTGCAATGTCCTCCCACCATGCCTTTATCCCTTCAAAGCTCTGATCTGATATGTCTTACAGATCCGATAAGGGTTTTAGGCTGCGGAATATAGTATTTCGGGTCCGCTTCCATATCACTCCATCACCGGTTGCTTTATTACACATGGCAATATCGGCACATTGCAATTCAGCTTACCCAGGGTTCCGATGTTGCACGAAGGCGTTCCTCCGATGCGATATATCAGAGATCACTATCGGGGAGTCCTTCTGCTTCTGTTTAAGTCCTCCCTTTAACCTCTTATGATGTGACTTCCTTCAATAATGATCTGATAATGGAATGTACTTGTTTAAGGGTGCAAGGTATCCATTTTCCATAATTTCAAATGTAAGTTATACACTCCAAGTGACCTCTAAAAAGGTGAAAACTTCTTATTTCTTATACAGAGATAGACTGTAGGGGCATTCACCGGACATGTCACCTCTAAAGAGAGGATGAGTTCCAGAGGCTACCTGGCCCTCTACAGGCTCTACCTAAAGAAATAACAAAGTAAACACTTAGAAGTCTTTGGCATACACATACTTGAAGTTTGATGTCTTGCGGAATAAGACAAATAACTTTTTGCGGCTGAATAGGTGATTACGTGTGTATGCAAGTTATGTATATTTGTTGTTTAACACTTTATATCAGTTTTGTTTAGCATATCATCTTTAGCAAATAAAGACATCAAAATGATAAAGCAGTTCACCCCTTCTGGGCTACATCTACTGGACCAAGCCTCTCCAACTAGGTTTGTCCTCTTGTATTAAAAATGCTACAAAGGCTAATACAAGAATATTAGTGTCTCGAAAGATAGATCTAACTGTAAAAATAGAATCAAAAGATAGGAATTAGCTAAACATGCTCTTTCCCAAGCACTAAACAGTGAAATTGTACCTGATACAGTACTTTCCCCAATTGGCCCTGGTGGCCCTTTAGACTTGCATGGAGAATTTCGAGGTGAAGATGACCTCAATTGGTTCTGAAACCTCTACCATTAGACTTGGAATGTCGAAAATAGCAGACATAGGCTTTTGAATCACCAAAAATGGATGAACATAGTCCCCAAACAGCTCAAGCACTGAAATGGCCCTGGTGGCCCTGAAGCTTCCCTGAAGTTAAATAGTGACAAGGATACCTCAACAGGCAAAACGAGCTGTAGAAATGGATTTAGAATGCTGAAAACCTTCAGGAATGACCTTTGTTCCACATTCAATGGCTGTACACATCCCAATGCAACTCCCAAATTGATTTGGCCTTGGTGGCTCCTGGAACTTCCATGAAGAGAAAACACCTACAAATGACCTTAGATGGCTATGAAACCTATGCCAATGGCTTTAGAAGGTCGAAGAGACCCAAAATAAATAAATAAATCGTCCAAAAAGGACTTTCGTAGCCAAAGTTATGGCTCATTGAAGATTTCCTCCAGTTTGGCCTAGAATCACTCCAGCTAACTGAAGTTGGAGGCCAGATAGGCCCGCCAAATATGGCGGGACCGCCCAAATTTGGCACTCCGCCAAATTTTATGCCGGCTAAACCGCGCTCTAATTGCAGTTTAATTGAATGCCATGTGAACAGTTTTAACATATGGCGGTTTTTCTTGGTTTTCATGCCCAAACGTTGGGAATGGGCAGTTAGACTAACGTTAACCCCGTGTTGAATGTGGCCATGTGCCCACGTAACCAGCATATAACGGTGAATGTTGAGAGTTACCCGCGCAGTTTAGGGAGGTTATCACCTAGTTTTCTGGGCAGTGGTCACATATATGAGGGGGTTGGCCCTTTTCTGGCCCCACCCAAATTGAAGTTTAAACTTCATAAGGAATTTCCGCCACTTCATATCAAGACCTTCTGTCGTGGTAATTTGGTAAGGCTTTGTAGTTGTATGTAAGAAGTTGTGGGTTCAAACCACAATTTGTCCAAAATTTTAAACATATGTGCACATTAATGCTGATGTCACCTTGGCCACATGGCAGCTTCCAGGCCTGCCACGTGGCAGCCTGCCATTCATTGCCCAGAACAGAATATTCCAATGAATATTCTGTGGAATATTCTCTCTTAAAATTTTTTTTTGAAAAAATTCAAAAATTAAGAGTCATTGGACGATTTTGTTTTTGGCATAACTTCTGCATACGGAGACCGTTTTTCGAACCGTTTGCAGCACCGAAATCAAGAGGACGAGATATATCCGGTCATTTAGGTTTGAACTAGTTCTAAGCACTTTAATTTTTGACCATTTTACGACACTTGGTCCTGAGCTCCTGATCAAATAAGCCTTTAAGTCTATTTTTATAAGGATCTGCCTCCTTTTCTAAGGAGAATGGGCAATCTTCTTTTTGCAATAACTCCTTCATCTGGAGTCCATTCTAGTCCATTCAAATTGTAGTAGATTCAGATTGAAAAGATCTGCGCAATGATACTATTCCCAAGACCATCCTTTGACTTTCATTTTTCCTCTGTGAGGAAAATTCATAGACTTAGAAGTCTATGTTAGATCCATTTTGGATCACAAACACAGGCTAACTCTTGACTCAATCTTGGAAGGAAAACAAACCTTACCTCTAGAAACCGCACAATTCTTCTTAGCAGGCCAACCTTCAGCGCGAAAATTGCACAATGTTGGATGGAAGCCCAACCTTGATGATGAAAACTGCGCAATGCACTGAGTCAAGAAGTTGCACAGTCCTCAAGAATTCTGCAATCCTTCTTGGCAGCGTGCATGTAAGTTTCCCAAAAAAGAAAAAAGGAAAAAACATCCCCAGAAAATATGGATTCACTAATTAGTTCCCCAAAGGTGTCACACTTACTATTTTTGGAACTTTCGCCAAGTGTCACTTTTTCCTTAATTTTAGGTATGCACATCATAAACCCTAATCAGTCTAGATATATATAATGGACGCCCCTAGAGCTCATTTATACATTTGATCTTGGAGCTCTAGCATTCCCGACAAGATCAAGGAGCCTTCAGTGGAGTTTGCAGCGCTTTTTTGGGTGAGTTTTGCTTTTGTCATATTTTGTGGATTTTTCCGTCACTTTTTGTTGTTTGGCTTCTATGAGTGTTGTTTTGCTCATTTATTTTCATGGTTGTCGGATTTTAATGTATATCATCTTGTAAAAGTGTTGTTTCATTCTTTCATTCACCCTTTACAAGTGTCACATTAGTTTTCGTATTTTTTCTCATTAATGGTTGTCGTTTTAGTGACTCTCCATGCATGTTTTTTTTTCCTTTTGCATGTTGACCTTTCGCACTTGTTTTGCACTGATCTATCCATAATTAGTCATATCTACACTCTAAACTTACATCACCACTTAGATATGCTTATTTCCCACACTCTTATCGAGCAAATGTGCTCATCCCTTGGTTAGTGTTTTCCTTCTCTAGTTGGGCATTATGCAAGTCCAAGCCTCAACCTCCTAGCTTAGCCTCTAAGACTATGCAATATGCAGTACTTGGCTGGACCAACTACACATTATGCAGTTCAAAGGCTCAAGCACATCCCCCAGCCAATGAGACTGCACAATACACAGTCTCCACCTCAGTCTGCCTACGCATAATTGTGCATTGTGCAGTCTCTAGCCTCAGGATGCAACACTGGCTGCTAAAACTATGTAATGCACAATTCAAGTAGCCAGTCTCCCTCCTTCACCTCAAAATTTGTGTAATTTTCTTCATCAGTCCATGAGGTTGTTGCTTGATCTTTCTTTGTAAGTTGATTTGCTGAAGCTATTTTATGTTTTCCATAAATGCTTTTTCCTCCCACGGGTATTGCAAGTGTTGAGAATTTCTCTTGATCAGTCACTAACGTCATGGCACCAAAGAAATTTGCTTCAAAGGATATCTCAAAAACAGCACTAGGGAGGCAATTGAGAGTACACCAGTTTACTTTTCAGATTATTCAGACACTCAACTATTTGTAGAAAAGAATTCAGATATCACATGGTACAAGGTGAATGAAATTTTCTCAACAAGAACTTTCAAAGCATATCTAGAGGACCGACAGGTGTATGCCAATGTCCAATAGTTAGGTCTACATATTATTACAATCAAATACCTAGATTTTCCATGTGAAAATGTTGTCAGTTGGATGTTATCCCATACAGATCTAAAGACTATGAATCTCAATAGTGCTAGCGGATAAAGGATTTCTTATTTTCTGGCAGCAGACTATCATCTCATGTACCATTTGCATGAGCCAAAACTGCTCATGGATTCATACTTCTATGTGAAAACCAACTACTTGAGCACCAAGGATATTGCTAAAGGCTAGGTGAGAGAGCCAAAAAAGTTTTGTCAGACACCCACCAACACCTACAATACAAAATTGCTAGGGAGGTCATATCATCTCTTGATAGTTTTATGTTGTAGAACTATAGCTAGTAGAGCATCGAGACCTTCCTAAAGGGTGGGAATTCTTACTGAACTAGGTTGTGAATTAAGGTAAACCATTCAACTAGTCAGATTTGTTGGCTCAGTAGTTGTGGATCAATGTATCTAATTCCCTTAGTCCCCCCAAGCATGGGCAAGCCAAATTTTACATGTCTTCCTATCTACTGGATGCAATTTGCACACACAATGCATTCCCTAGAATGAATTGGACTTGGAAACCACGGGAGCCTATGTTTATTGCAAGTTTCTTTTAGAGTGCAGTCATAGAGGATTAATGGAGAAGTTAATTGATAAGTTCCTCATTCCATTGTACAAGTTGATCTTTGAGGGAAGAGCCACCTTACATGTCACATGCGGTAATGGAAGTAGTGTTAGAGATAGCAGATTGGTTTTCCTCACTGGATGGCACTTTTCTCAGGGTGTTCGATGGACAAAATTCTCCACATATTTCACTGAGGTATGCCACCAATAAGTTATTCATGCAATAGGTTGTGTATCATGTCTCCATAGGGTTGTCAACAACTTTGCACAGGAAGAAGAAACAACCTTGGCCAACTCTTCCTATGCAAATCCGATTATGCGAGATCAAGACTCTGAAATCTAGGATACCAAAGGAAAGGCAATAGAAAAGTTGGCATTTGGTACTATGGACTTCAATCTATACGATCCCAGAATGTTTGTAGAGACCATTATGTGAGGATTAATTTCCAGTGTCTAAGCATTGGCTGGAGGAGGAACGATGCAAGAATTGTTACAATGCCTCTAAGTCTCGCAAGCTGATCATTTTTGCAAGAACTTCACAGGTTTCTCCACAAAAGGAAATCACTCCGTAGGCAGCATCAGTGTAAGAGTGCAACTCAGTGTGCGAGAAAGGAAAGAGGAAGGTTGTGCACAGTCCAGGGGGAGAGTGAAGTCGCGAGATGAAAGTAGACCCAATCATACTTAAAGCGGCCATAGCAACGGAGAAGAAGAGGAAACAGAGGGTTCAGGAGGAAAAATGGAAGTAGAGGGAAGAATGAGAACAAGATATTAGAGGAAGAAAGGAAAAATTAGGAAGAAGAAGAAGGCAAAAATTAATAGCAAAAGAAATAGCGCCAAGACAAGTTGAAGAACAACGGCAAAACAAGAAAATAAAGGAGGAGAGAAAAAAGATGTAGGACAAGTAGCTCGCTCAAGATATTGAAGAATTGATCAAGATCCAATACATGGAGGAGGAAATGGATCCATAGAACCAAGATGTTTATCTGATGCCAAGTACGCAACAAGTCATCATTCAGTCTCCCCATCCCTCGACAGAGCAAGCTCCAAGCGAGGAAGAGGAAATTATTCATCTCGATGATGGTCCTATTATGGACATGTACATTTTGACATATGAAAAGATTCAGAAAAATATTGTACAAGAAAGGAAGAAACATTTTTTGGATTACCTTGCATCTCCTGCATTCATCAAAGAAAGGGTGATCGTGACAGACACTAAGAAGAATTCAGGTGCCATTGTCGCAGCCAACTTGTCCTTTGCATCTGCTACAAAATCAAACATAGACTATTTGTTGGCCAAGAACAAACAATTGGTAAAGAAATTCCAAGCTACTAGGAAAGAGTTTGAAAAGCTCCGAGCAAAGTTACAGAATGCAGCGCCCATACAAGTCTATCTGGAAGAGCTAAAGGCAATGATACTTGGTGAAGTATCAACACTGGGAGAGACCATGCAAAGTCTTTATGAGGAGTTTGTTACCATGCATAAGGTAGTTGTCCACTTGCATGGGTTGCAGCAGAAATGTAAATATTGTGTCAAAACTCTCAAGGTTTTACAATCAACTATTATTGTCATGCATTAATGGTCAATACAATACAAAGGGGTGTTGCTTTAATTAGGAAAGAAAACAAGGAATCAGGGATAGTTAGAGAAAGCAAAGGTTCATATTCTCATCCAAAATAACAAACAACTCGCTTTGTTCATTGCCAACACTTAGGACTCATATGCACAAATGTATAAAAACTTGGACTTCTTGGTGAAATCGCACAAGATCCCATCAATTAGCTCACTCACGGAGATCAAGCACAGGAATCAAGTCAGGCAAGAGATTGAAGAATACTTGGAACAGTTGAGATAGATAGCCATCAAGGGTGATCTTGAAGTAAACAGATAGAATATGCAAAAGTACATTGGTTTCCCTATCCAAATCAACACAATGTTGCTCCTACTCGAGAAGGAAACACAAACGAGTTCCAAGTCAGTGTACCCAGATGCCATGGAGGCCAAAGTCTGCTTCCATCCTGATACCATCAAACAGTTTGGGGATGTTATCATGTAGTACAAAGCTTGGCACTATTACGTAATTGAGAAAAATCAAGTGGAAGTTATTCCCCCAAACTCAAGCTTAATTATTTTGTCTTATTAGGTTGTCTAGTTAGCTCTACCCAATTTTGTCTTATATGGGTACGAATGTATTATAATATTCTTTCGTAGTTAATTTTTAAGTGGAATTCCAAGTGTCAATATTGGAATGTGAATAGTCATGATGTAATGAATCTAAAGAGTCATTTTGTAAACAAGTTGAATAGTCATGAGGGAAGTCCAAGAGTCACAAGGGGAAGTGAATAGTCACCCCTTTTGTTATAAATAAACCCTCATAACTCATGTAATGGGATTTTTTGGAGCCAAGCTTTTTGCTAGGCTTATCCTTAGAATCAGGAGCTTGGGATTTTGTGAGAGCCTTGGCTTCTCCGTGTCATAGAGGGAGTATCTTTCTTTGGAGGAGTAGGTGTTGAATTCATGTTCCACTATTGGGGCTAGTGGTCTGTTAATGGTATATGTATGATTGGAACTTTCACTTAATAAAAGCTCAGATTCAGCACGTTTTCATGCATATGTTTTGAATACAATAGGACTATTCTTATTATTTCTGCAACGTATGTTATTTAACTTATACTTATGCTTATGAATTATTTTGTTTGCATTAGTATGAATCTTGTTGAATGTGTGTTGATGTATAATTCCATCATTGTTAAATTGTGAACTATTTCACAGATTAGCTTGTGATTTATTTATGCTCGTGTGTTCCTTCTAAGCTGTATCCTATTATAGGCTTCTAAGGGACTCACTCATTTTCCCTTCATGTGTTAGAACCTTCATGCATTTCACTTTACTTTCCATAGAGCCACACACTTGTTCCCAACAAAGTCACCATACACCACTCTATGTGTTATTACAACAAAGGCACATCATTAAAACCCATTACATCAACAACTGAGCCATATTCTGGATGGGACTACTACAACAAATGGTGTGAAGTCTAATTGGGACTTCAAATTGGGGAGATCCCCTTAATGTTGGCAGGTCCAACACCGTCAACATTTCTTGCGCTAGGAGGACCAAATGACAAGCTGAGCCCATGAAGTTTGTTTTAACTTTCTGCATCTTTAATGGCTTCTTCCAAAATCTTAACCTCAACATGTTTTTCTAGAACCGCAAATCTGAAATTACCCATGGGAATAATCAATGACTTGTCAAATCTGAAATTCAATGGCAGTAGTGAAACAACCATTCTCAAGCACAAAATTCGCTTTCTCTAATTTTGCACTAAACACAATATTCACTGCGAGGATGTTGTGTGCAAGTTGTTTATTCTCATATTCGAAGTGTGCATCAAAGAATGGTGTTAGACATTGCTAGCCGCTTCCATACACTCTTTTGACCATCTTTTCGGAGAGTTATTTCGTGCCTTTGGCAGGTATGATTACAAATTTGTTTTCAAGAAAATCATCCGATTGTGAAAAGCACCTAATGAATCTCTTAATGATTTTCATGATCGTTTCATTCAATTTTTATTTATTTTTTCTAAATATGATATTGATTGGAATTTGATGAAAGAGAAATCAGAATTTCTTGTTCATATTTCAATGAATCCATAATAATATGAGTCTCTCAAAAGTCTCCCAACATACCTCAATTATAAAGCTCATAAATCTGCAGTGAACAAAGTTGTTGTTCCAAGTGACTCTTCGTCTTCTCCTCATCAAACAACTACATTTCCACAGGTTTAGGTGGGAGAACTTGAGATTTCATCCGCTGATTTCCCACCATCCTCTCCCACCCCACATACTTATAATTTCAGAGCAAGTTTGGACTGTGACACTAATGTTTGTGATGATGTGTTATCTCCTCGTCCTCCATCCATTGATTCCTTTGGTCCTTTTTATTGTGAGTTGTTTGGTTCACCTGTTTCAACTGTTTCTTTTGATGTTCATGAGGATCAATTTTAGGATGGAGTTAGTGTTGAGCAGTAAACCTGTGATATTATTTACGATGACTATGCTATCTCTGAATAAGAATCTGCGATGAAGGTTGTTTTTCTCCTTCCGCGCCTCTCCCTCATTATCCTAACATATTCCATGATTATGTCATTCCTGTTGAATCTTCCAAAGAATCAGTTTTTTGATAACCTCTTCTGCTCTTAGTAAGTCAGGATCCCTCTTCCACCTCATTAAAGCAATAAGTGTCTATGCACAGTTCTATGAACAAAATGGAAAAATGAAGGAATATAATAAAAGGTGAAAGAAGAGAAAGGATTCTTGTATAGAGAGGTGAAGAAAGCAACTCTACCAGGGTACTATCTAGGCCTATTGGTAGCAGAGCAACACCAAAGATGAAAACTAAACAATTATTTTCACTTGTGTATCTATATACTCCTCACCCTAATTGAAACAATTTAGTTTGACTTGGCTTGGTTAGGTGTGCCACCGGTAAAGAGAATGGTAGGGACTATATTTTTAATGCAAGCTAAGTGAAGAAGCTACGATGATCAATGAATTGAAAAATACTTCCAAAAGAGTAAGACTTGTTTTGCATGAGACAAGATGTAACAACCCTGGTGAAAATTCCATGTAATAAATGTTAAAAACAATAACCACAGATGATTGGGACACTTATTCCAAGCTGAATGTTGGGCAAGACATCCTATGGGGTGTTAATTTGGTTATTTATGGCTAAGGAAATTGGCAAAGGCAAAGTCTAAGGCATTAAAAGGCATTTTTGGCACATTTATTTATGAAAATAATGGAAATTAGGAGAAAAAGGAGGTGAAAGGTCACAAGTTGCATGTGAGGAGGAAAATGAAGGAAAATAATAGAAAATAAAGAAAATAGAGGTCTCATTAATAAAAAGGTTTCTAAGGATCAATTGGTAACCTTTTGTCAGTTTAGTGTTGGAGATCTCTCTCACTGCTCTCTCTCTCTCATACCCTTGGATACTTAGAGTTTTCTTGGAGCACTCTTGGTGGGTGTGGCGTACTTGGATTATTGGAGCAAGAAGGCAAAGGAAGAGCAGGAATGTGCAAGAAGGCATCGACATCAACAACTACATCAGATTTTCTTGCAGATACTGAGTTGCATGTATGATTTCTTCGCTAGTTTGGACATGCATTACATATGCATGTGGATTATTGGTCATGATCTGTCATTCGCATCGAGGATTTCTTGGATTGACAGTGGATTTCCTAGCATTTCCATTTCTTGGATAGCCATGGTGATGTAGAATTTTTCTACAAATCAACCAACTCCGATACCATGTAGAAATTTTGACCTATAAATCACCTGATAATGCAATATACTAAAGCAAAATACTTGATCTACTTCTACAACCAATTTAGCGAAATCTTAATCGAACATGAGCAACATTGATAAGAACACATATAACTGATAAATCAATCACACATAACACATAAGATATAACCCAGGGAAAGCCTCAGCGTAAAACCCCAACTCTGTATTATCATACAAGTGGAAATATAGCCAGTATTACAAAAAGAATCAGCTCAAAAGCTATCCTACTCTCTCTGCAATACCTTTGCTGCTCATAGACAGTGAAAGGCTTCTCACAAACCTTCTCCTCTGCCCTCCAAGCCTCGTATTTCCTTGCGCAGTTTCCCCTGGGTCCTCAAGCTGCCACCTATGTGTAATAATCCCTCCCACACTACTCTGACCTCTGAAATAACTGCACAAACCTGAAGGAGATAAATCCTCATCATGGATGAGCTTCCTTTATAGGAAAAATATTCATCCAACTGATAGTACATTGTCCCTTCTCTGATCTCAATTGGGTCTCTGTCTGAACTGTCATGCATGAGTTATTCATGAGAGAATCTTCAGTTATCTAAAGTGCAGCAGTTATATGCAAGCATGCATTAACTAACTGAACTTACTTAATTTAAACAAATTGTTTAAATCAATTATAACTGGACTTGACTCAGTTAACTAAGCCAACTAATAGCAACTCAAATTAGAACTCATCCTTATCTCTTTAACTAATGGATAAATTCCTCAATTAATAGATAAACTGTTGCATGTCCTCACATAGACTTCATGTTTGATTTTTCACAACTAATTAACTCATGGAGAATTAATTAATTTATTTTCAAAGGGCTGTTAAGTTCAAATTCGAATTTTACTTCCTATTTTAGTCCAGGGACTGACTAAAAATAAGAATCCATCCTGAACTGCTAAAAATATAATGATATTTTTAGCACTTCCATTTTTCATTCCCTATTGCTCAATCCATCACTAGTACCCAAACTGCTATTTATAACAGTGCTATTTTTAGCACTTCTATTTTTAGCATTTATTGTTGCCATTTTCAACACTCCCTCTCAATAAGAAATACATTCAACTCGAACCTCTGGAACGTTCTGCATGCAACACTTCTACCAATTGTGGTTGCTCCAACAACTCTCGGAAAAAAAAAACTCCCCACTGACCTCTCTGTTGGGCTACAAACATACTCTTATGCTGAAGCTCTACCTATTGCTGACAAGTGCTCCCTCTCTAACCTCTGAGCTACTGCAACACTCCATGCATCTCGCACTATTGCACACCTCTCTGTGTCATCCTGCACTAGTGCAACACTTCTATGCCTCTCGCATTATTGAGCCTGCTAGCTCTGCATTGTCTTGGGATTCCTGCATTGTAGCTCTCTCTGTCGCTCCATCCGCATCTGCCTCTACCCACTCAGCCAGTCCTACTACTCCTCATTGGGGTAGCCGTAGCAAGGTCTAAACAAAGAGGTTGGGTACCTCAAGGATCCTGCCCCTCCTCATTGGGACGATCATTCCACATCACCCCACCTCCTACCTGGAGGTATGGTTGCGTGTGATCCCTCTACCCACCTGGCTCGAAGTTTCCCCCTACTGGAGGTATCTACATGAGTAGATGTCTCTACTCGATCTCCTCTCAGCTTCTCTAGTTGTGGCTGCTCCACAACCTCCTGAAGTTGCTTCACCTATCGTGGCTTCTCCACAATTGTCTAAGACTTCTTCTAGTGCTACATGTTGAGAGGTAATTTACTCTCCCTCTTAACCACCAAGTATCTAACCTTTTCCTTGCTCCTCAAGGATTTGCATGCATCTTGTACCTCAAAAGAATACAAGTTCTTGGCTAGCACACCAATTTGTTTCATATTTCCCGTCGTCACAAATTTTTCTAAAAAAAGAGCTAATTTTAAATCGGCGATATCTCCCTCATCCAAATTCTAATTCAGCCAATTTTTTTTTTTTTTGGGTATTTTTCCGCAAGGAATCTAAATTTTCTATTTATTTCTGAAAATTTTGTACAAAAATTTTCAGACCTGCTCTGCAAACTCTCGGCCCAAAATTCAAAACTTTGAAATCTCCTCTCAGTATACTGTTCTCTCCTTTGATCACCTTTGCTCTGACACCATGTAGAATTTTTCTACAAATCAGCTAGCTCCGATACCATGTAGAAATTCCCACCTGGAGATTACCTGATAATGCAATATACTAAAGCAAAATACTTGATCTACTTCTACAAACAATTTAGCGAAAGCTTAATCGAACATGAGCAACATCAATAAGAACACATATAACTGATAAGAAGGAACCAATCACACATAACACAGAATATATAACCCGGGGAAAGCCTCAACCTAAAACCCCAACTCTGTATTATCATACAAGTGGAAATATAGCCAGTATTACAAAAAGAATCAGCTCAAAAGATATCCTACTCTCTCTGCAATACCTCTGCTACTCATAGACAGTCAAAGGCTTCTCACAAACCTTCTCCTCTGCTCTCCAAGCCTCATATTTCCTTGCACAGTTTCCCCTCGGTCCTCAAGTTGCCACCTGTGTGTAATAATCCCTCACACACTACTCTGACCTCTAAAATAACTGCACAAACCTGAAGGAGATGAATCCTCATCATGGATGAGCTTCCTTTATAGGAAAAATATTCATCCAACTGATAGTACATTGTCCCTTATCTGATCTCAACTGGGCCTTTGTCTGAACTAACATGCATGAGTTATTCATGAGAGAATCTTCAGTTATCTAAAGTGCAGCAGTTATATGCAAGCATGCATTAACTAATTGAACCTACTTAATTTAAACAAATTGTTTAAATCAATTATAACTAGACTTGACTCAATTAACTGAGCCAACTAATTGCAACTCAAATTAGAACTCATCCTTATCTCTTTAACCGATGGATAAATTCCTCAATTAATAGATAAATTGTTGCATGTCCTCACATAGATTTCATGTTTGATTTTTCACAACTAATTAACTCATGGAGAATTAATTTATTTATTTTCAAACAGTTGTTAAGTTCAAATTCGAATTTTACTTCCTATCTTAGTCCAATGACTGACTAAAAATAGGAACCCATCCCGAACTGCTAAAAATAGAATTCTATTTTTAGCACTTCCATTTTTCATTCCCTGTTGCTCAATCCAGCACTGGTACCCAAACTGCTATTTATAGCAGTGCTATTTTTAGCACTTCTATTTTTAGCATTTCTTGTTGCCATTTTCAATGGGTGATTATGGGTTATCTTCATTGTTTTGTTTTGGTTGGTTCTCATGTTTCCTTAGCTTGGGTTGAGTTATTAGTTCCTGGAGCCTTGGTTGGACAAACACTCTAGAGCACTGTAACAGCTTGGGTTGAGTTACTAGTCCTGGAGCCTTGGTTGGACAAACACTTTGGAGCCCTTGGTGGGTTGAGTTACTAGTCCTGGAGCCTTAGTTGGACAAATGCTCTGGAGCCCAAAAGTAGTTGTGGGTTGAGTTATTAGTCTTGGAGCCTTGGTTGGAATAAACGCTCTAGAGCCCTAGATGGATAGGATGGAGACTAATCTGGAGATGTTTTTGGTGATGTCCGACCATGAGGTGGAATCATTGTTTGATAGGTTGAGGTGGATGACCTCTAGAAGCCGTAGATGAGTTTCGATTGATGTGTTCTATGAGATCCCACATTCATGCTTGGAATATGGCACAAGGGTGAATGGCTGAAGAGAGATTTGGCTCAGCCATTCTATGGTTGGGTGGAACGTGGTAGTCCCATCTTTGGTTGGTTCATTGCATTCATTAATGAGAAATCCATTCCCTTGATCTTCATGTGTTAAAGGTACTAATGTATTTATGGATTTGATGGTTGATATGTTTATTGTATATATGTTCCTATTGTGTTGGTTATATGCACATTTTATGACAGTAGCTATGTATGGATCTCAACATGTTTTTACTTGTATGTGAATGGATAATGTGCCTATGACCTAATAGATGATAATGCAACAAATGGAATGAGGGAACATTAGTTCATAGCGAGATAAGTATGAGATTCATACACTTAACTTTGTTATTTACACTTGTAGATTACATGTCGATGATATGTTTGACGAAATGCCTATCATGGCTAGTAGGGGTATGTGAAGGTCTTGAACAAGTATTTTCTTAATTGTTGTCAATTCCATGTTAAATTATTGGTCTGAAGAGATGATTCAGTTTTGTACAGTGACCTGGGCTCTGGGATTGAAAAAGTAGCTCAAATCCCGGAGTCGTTGGCACAACACTGACAATTATGATCCACAGTCATTGGCAGGAAAGCCTGTGAGAGAAAATTTAGGTTGTTGGTCGTTCCCTTGCCCATAGCATGAGAGCGACTATGGCCCAAGAGACCTAAAACAACAGTGGAACCCAGGGACAGGCTATTTGAGTGGCTAACTTGCCTTTTGATGGTTCAATTGATGATGTTGGATGTCTATATGGTGTGTTTCTATCAGTTCCACTTTCTTAATGTGACTTAGTAGGTCGAATCATATCATAATGGCCTCTCATTGCATGTTTATCTTAGTTGGTCGGTTGCTTGGGTAGATGTGGGAGGAGGGTGTTACAGAGTGGTATCAGAGCATGGTTCACCCCTCGGACTGGATGGGCTATGTGTTGTTCATGCATGCATGTCAGTTGCATGTGTGTCTCTTACACTTATATACTTGTTACATTTGCTTGATGATTGATTAGGGTTGTAGTATGGTTTTCATGGAGAATTGTTATTGACTTCATGAAATGTATTTGAAATGAGTTTGTGATTGACTGTGTATGGATTACATGTTGCTTACATGTCAATTTCATGGTACCTACTTACATCCTTGTATGGTAGGTTACATCTTTTAATATTTTGATTACATGCATCAGCTTTGTAGGTTGATTACAAGAACTGGTCGATTATGTTTGACTACATGCAATTATGCGTATTTGTAGTTCGTTTGGCATTGCTTATGCATATTTCTGGTTTCATGTGGTAATGTGTACAATGGAGTATGGTTGTTGTCGTGCATGAGGTCATAGCATGCATTGTTGATATGACCTTGCATTGATGACTGGACCCTAGTTAGAGTAATGTTTATGAGTCAATATATTTACTTGTGTATGTTGATATGTTGTTATGATTATGCTATACATGTTATCGCATTGATTTGGTAATCTTGCAGACAAGGTATCCTCCCCAAGTTATGCTAAGGTACGTGATTTATTGTGATTGGTTTATCTAAAATACTATGCGTTATAGGAAGAAATATCAAATGGATAACAAGATGGTTGACTATAAAGACTCCCCCCTATGAATCTGAAGAGAAATATGGTGTTGGGAACTCTTCCGACTTGGAAATTAAATTTAGAAGTTTAAAGGAGGAGATAAGGAGTTGTAAGGAAGATAATGACAAAGTCATGTAGTCACTAGAAAGGTTACCAGAGGTAAATGCAGTCATACTTCAGATCTTATCGGATTTGCAGTGATAAGGACCACCTTAGATCGATCATGAACAGGAGGACAAAACTAATGGGGCATATGGAAATAGGACTCGTAGTAGACATAGGTCAGATCGATCTGACACCATCCAAGATGGTAGATTGTTGAAAACTCCAGAGAGGAGAAGGGAAGGGAACATGAACAGGAAATGCAAGTGATCAAGAAAAATATTTAAGGTATCATGGGATAGGCAGAAGAGCTATGCTGATAGCAACATGTTGTTCAAGGAGTTTCAGGTTGGGGAATAGGTGTACTTGCACATCAAACTGAAGAAGAGCTCCTTGTGGATTGGCTCATGTGCCAAGCTGGCACCATGGTTTTGTGGACCCTTCAGTATTATTGAGTGGATTGGACCAGCAGCCTATTGACTTGCACTACCTCCAATAGTGAAAGTCCACGATGTTTTCCATGTATCTTTTCTTAAGAAGTATGTTAAGGATGTTGATCATGTAATTGACTAGTCTGTATTGCAGGTGGAACTAGATGGATAATTCCAGTCAGAGCCTCAGTGTGTATTGCAAAAAAAGGTGCTCATGCTCCGGAATCGAACAATAGAGCAAGTTAAAGTGCAATGGAAGCACTTTGGGCCCGATGAAGCTACATGGAGATGGTGGATCAGATGCGAGCCATGTAACCTTCCTTGTTTTCGGTTGAGGTAAAGCAACTTGATATGATGGTGTGGTATATGCTTTATGGTGATTTGGTATATGCTTTATAGTGGTTTGGTATTTTCTTTATGGTGGTTTGGTATATGCTTTATGATGGTTTGGTGTGATGGTTCAATATATGCTATATGATGTTTTGATATATGCTTTGATATGGTGCTTAGTATATCTTTTTATATATGATTTGGTATATGATTTGGTATATGATTTGGCATATGTTTTCGTATATATATTTTTGATGATGTTGTTATATGTACCCATGTGTATGGATGTAAATACCGTAACAAGATGTGTTATAAAGCTCCATTATGCGGTATGGGTATCATGTTATTATGATTATGTTGTTATGTTACTATGCTATCATGTGGTTATGTTATCATGATGGCATGATGTCATATGAGTTGGCACTCAACAAGATGATCATTGTAAATACCAGAATGAGTTGTGATATAAAGCTCCACTATGCGGTATGTTAACATGTTGTCATGATGTTTCATTTTGAGTAGATATTTCATTGTAAATATTGCATTGAGTTGTGTTATAAAACTCCATAAGCAGTATGTCTTCTTTCAACAGGTTGTTGAAGTATATGTGTGATTGAACATCGAGGATGGTGTCCCCCAAGGGGGAGGGTTTTGTAACAACCCTAGTGAAAATTCTATGTAATAAATGTTAAAAACAATAACCACAGATGACTAGGACACTTATTCCAAGTTGAATGTTGGGCAAGACATCCTAGGGCGTGTTCATTTGGTTGTTTATGGCTAAGGAAATTGGCAAAGTCATAGGCTAAGGCGTTAAAAGGCATTTTTGGCACATATATTTATGAAAATAATGGAAATTAGGAGAAAAAGGAGGTGAAAGGTCATAGGTTGCATGTGAGGAGGAAACTAAAGGAAAATAATGGAAAATGAAGAAAATAGAGGCCTCATTCATAAAAAGGCTTTTGATGATCAGTTGGTAACCTTTTGTCAGTTCAGTATTGGAGCTCTCTCTCTCTCTCTCTCTCTCTCTCTCTCTCTCTCTCTCTCTCTCTCTCTCTCTCTCTCTCTCTCTCATACTCTTGGATACTTAGAGTTTTCTTGGAGCACTCTTGGTGGGTGTGGCGTACTTGGATTATTGGAGCAAGAAGGCAAAGGAAGAGCAGGAAAGCGCAAGAAGGCATCGGCATCATCAGCTACATCATATTTTCTTGCAGTTACCTAGTTTCATGTATGATTTCTTCACTAGTTTGGACATGCATGGCATATGCATGTGGATTCTTGATTATTATCTGTCACTAGCATGGATGACTGCCTAGATTGGTAGTGGATTGCCTAGCCTTGCCATTTCTTAGGTAGCCATGGTGATTGTGGGTTATCTTCATTGTTTTTTTTGTTGGTTCTCATGTTTCCTTAGCTTGGGTTGAGTTATAAGTTCCTAGAGCCTTGGTTGGAAAAATGCTCTAGAGCCTTGTAATAGCTTAGGTTGAGTTACTAGTCTTAGAGCCTTGGTTGGAAAAACGTTCTGGAGCCCTTGGTGGGTTGAGTTACAAGTCCTAGAGCCTTGGTTGGACAAATGCTCTAGAGCCAGGTGGCAGCTATGCGTTGAGTTACTAGTCCTGGAGCCTTGGTTGGAACAAACGTTCTAGAGCCCTAGATGGCTAGGATGGAAACTGATCTGGTGATGGGTTTGGTTATGTCTGACCGTGAGGTGGAATCATTGTTTCATGGGTTGAGGTGGATGGCCTCTACAAGCCCTATATGAGTTTTGATTAATGTGTTCTACGAGATACCACATTCATGCTTGGAATATGGCACAGGGGTGAATGGCTGAAAAGAGATTTGGCTCAACCATTCTATGGTCAGGTGGAATGTGGCAGTCCCATCTTTGTTTAGTTCATTGCATTCATTAATGAGAAATCCATTCCCTTGATCTTCATGTGTTAAAGGTACTAATGTATTTATGGGTTTGATGGCTGATATGTTTATTGTATTTTTGGTCCTATTATGTCTGCTATATGCACATTTTATGACACATCTATATATGCCTCTTAGTATGTTTTTACTTGTATGTGAATGGATAATGTGCATGTGACCTAATAGATGATAATGTAGCAAATGGCTCAAGGGAAAAATGGTTCATAGCGATTCTGAGATAAGTATGAGATCCCTACATTTAACTCTATTATTTACACATGTAGTTTACATGTCGATGATATGTTTACCAAAATGCCTATCATGGTTATTAGGGGTCCAGTCAAGGTATTGAACAAGTATTTGCTTTAATTTTGTTAACTCCATGTTAAATTATTGATCTAAAGAGATGATTCAGTTATGGCCAGTGACCCGGGCTTTGGGCTTGAAAAAGTGGCTCAAATCCTATAGTCTCTGGCACAACACTGACAATTTTGGTCCATAGTCGATGGCAGGTAAGCCTGTGAGAGAAACTTTAGGTTGTTGGTCACTCCCTTACCCATAGCATGAGAGCGAATATGGCCCAAGAGACCTAAAACAACAGTGGAACCTAGGGACAAGTTTTCTGAGTGGCTCACTTGTCTTCTGAGGGATTTTTTGATGATGTTGGATGTTTGTATGGTGTGTTTCCGTCGGTTCCACTTTCTTAATGTGACTTAGGAGGTCGAATCATATCATAGTAGCCTCTCATCGCATGTTTACCCTGACTAGCTGGTTACTTGGGTATATGTGGGAGGAGGGTGTTACACAAGACCCATACGGAGAGATGGAGTTCTACCATTGTGTCGCCAAGTGTTGTATCTGCTACAACTACCCTCCAAAATTTTGCCCATGCTTTGATTTTGGAGCCTTCCTTCTGTCCACATGAGCTTATCTTTTAATTTCATTGAGCATTCATGCTATGATAAAATAATTTTATTTTCATGCTTTGCTTGTGATGTATTGATCTCGACTTGATATCTTTCAAACACAGACTAACTCTTGAGTTAACTTTGCAGCATTGTTGGGCTTGCCTCCAAAAACTGCACAATCTTGGAAGGCAAGCCAACCTTTCCTCCGGAAACTACGCAATTCTTCTTTGCATGCTAGCCTTGAGCATGAAAATTGCACAATGTTGGATGACAGCCTAGCCTTGATGATGAAAACTGCACAAAGCATCCCTTGAGCTCAAAAATTGTGTAATTATTGAGTCAAGAAGTTTCCCAATCCTTGGTAATTGTGATCCTTCTTGGAAGTGTGTGTGCAAGTTTCCTAAAAAGGGAAAAAAATCCAAAAGCATCCCTACAAAATATGGATTCACTAATTAGTTTCTCGAAGGTGGCACACTTACTATTTTTGGAACTTTCTGCCAAGTGTCGCATTTTCCTTGTTTATTTAGGTGTACGCATCATAAACCCTAAACAGTCTAGATCTATATAATGGAAGCCCCTAGAGCTCATTTTTACATCTAATCTTGGAGCTATAGCATTCCTAAGGAGATCAAGGAGCCTTCGGTGGAGTTTGTGGCACTTTTGTATGTGAGTTTTGCTTTTGTCGACGCCTTTTGTCACTTTTTCTGTCACTTTTTGTCATTTGGCTTCTATGAGTGTTGTTTTTCTTGTTTTTTTCAAGGTTGTTGGAATTTCGATGTATATTAGTTTGTACAAGTGTTGGTTCGGTCCGTCATTCGCCTTTTACAAGTGTCGCACTAGTTTTCTTATTTTTGCTAGTGGTTGTCATTTTGGCGACTCTCCATGCATGTTTGTTTCTCTTTTTTCATGTTGATCTTATGCACTTATTTTCCATTGATCTATCCATAATTAGTCATATCTACACTCTAAAATTACACCATCACTCAGATATGCTTGTTTCCCACACTCTTACCGGGCAAATCTGCTCATCCCTTGGTCCATGTTTTCCTGGTCTAGTTGGGCATTACGCAAGTCCAAGGCTCAAGCTCTCAACTTGGCCTATGATATTATGCAATGTAGAAATTCCCACTTGTAGATCACCTGATAATGCAATAGACTAAAGCAAAATATTTGATCTACTTCTACAACCAATTTAGTGGAAGCTTAATCGAACATGAGCAACATTAATAAGAACACATATAACTAATATGGAGAAATCAATCACAGATAACATAGAAGAATTTACCCAGGGAAAGCCTCAGCTTAAAATCCCAACTCTATATTATCATACAAGTGGAAATATAGCCAGTATTATAAAAAGAATCGGCTCAAAAGCTATTTTGCTCTCTCTGCAATACCTCTGCCGCTCATAGACAGTCAAAGGCCTCTATCTAACCTCTGGTCTACCCTCCAAGCCTCCTATTTCTTTGTGCAATTCTAATTGGGGTCCAATGCATCCACTTGTGTGAATTGGCCTCTTCACACACTCACTAACCTCTGATCCAACTACGTAGTCCTGAAGGAGATAAATCCTTATCATGGATGAGCTTCCTTTATAGGTAAAACATTCATCCAACTGATAGTACATTGTCCCTTCTCTGATCTCAACTAGGTCTCTGCCTGAACTAACATGCAAGAATTATTCATGAGAGAATCTTCAGTTATCTAAAGTGCATTAGTTATATGCAAGCATGCATTAACTAACTGAACTTACTTAATTTAAACAAATTGTTTAAATCAATTATAACTGGACTTGACTCAGTTAACTGAGCCAACTAATTACAACTCATCCTTATCCTTTAACTGATGAATAAATTCCTCAATTGATAGAGAAATTGTTGCATGTCCTCACATAGACTTCATGTTTGATTTTTCACAACTAATTAACTCATGGAGAATTAATTAATTTATTTTCAAATAGTTGTTAAGTTCAAATTCGAATTTTACCTCCTATTTTTCGTCCAGGGACTGACTAAAATAGGAATCCATCTTGAACTGCTAAAAATAGAAATTCTATTTTTAGCACTTCCATTTTTCATTCCCTATTGCCCAATCCAACACTAGTACCCAAACTGCTATTTATAGCAGTGCTATTTTTAGCACTTTTATTTTTAGCATTTCTTGTTGCCATTTTTCAACACTCCCTCTCAACGAGAAAGGCTTCAACTCGAACCTGATCCTGTACCTTTGGAATGTTCTGCATGCAACACATCTACCAAGTGTGGTTGCTCCAACAACTCTCGGAACAAAAAAAACTCCCAACTGACCTCTCTGTTGGGCTAGAAACATACTCTGATGTTGAAGCTCTACCTGTTGTTGACAAGTGCTCCCTCTCTAACCTCTGAGCTGCTGCAACACTCCATGCATCTCACACCGTTGCATACCTCTCTGTGCCATCCTGCACTGGTGCAACACTCCTGTGCCTCTCGCATTGTTGCAGCCTACTAGCTCCACATAGTCCTGGGACTCCTGCACTGTAGCTCTCTTTGCCGCTCCATCCGTATCTGTCTCTCCCCACTCAGCTAGTCCTGCTACTCCTCATCGGAGCTCCCGTAGCGAAGTTGAATCAAAGAGGTTGGGTACCTCAAGGATCCTACCCCCATATCAGCCTCCATGGGATGATCACTCCACATCACCCCACCTCCTACCTGGAGGTATGGTTGCATGTGATCCCTCTACCCACCTGGCTTGAAGTTTCCCCCTACTGGAGGTCTTTGTATAAGTAGATGTCTCTACTTGATCTCCTCTCAGCTTCTCCTTTTGTGGCTGCTCCACAACCTCCTGAAGTTGTTGCACCAATCGTGGCTCCTCCACAATCGTCTGAGACTTCTTCTGGCGCTACATGTTGAGAGGTAATATACTCTCCCTCTCAACCACCATGTATCTAACCTTTGCCTTACTCCTCAAGGCTTTGCATGCATCTTGTACCTCAAGTGCATATAGGTTCTTGGCTAGCACACCAATCTGTTTCATATTTCCCATCGTCACAAAATTTTCTGGAAAAAGAGTTGATTTTAAATCAGCTATATCTCCCTCATCTGAACTTCGATTCTACCGATTTTTTTATTTTTATTTTGGGTATTTTTCCATAAGGAATCTAGATCTCCTATTTGTTTCTGAAAATTTTGCACAAAAATTTTCAGATCTGCTCTAAAAACTCGCAACCCAAAACTCAAAACTTCGAAATCTCCTCTAGTATATTGTTTTCCACTTTGATCACCTTTGCTCTGATACCATGTAGAAATTCCCACGTATAGATCACTTGATAATGTAATAAACTAAAGCAAAATACTTGATCTACTTCTACAACCAATTTAGTAGAAGCTTAATCGAACATAAGTAACATCAATAAGAACACATATAATTGATATGGAGAAATCAAACACACATAACACAGAAGAATTTACCTAGGGAAAGCCTCAGCCTAAAACCCCAACTATGTATTATCATACAAGTGGAAATATAGCCAGTATTATAGAAAGAATTAGTTCAAAATATATCATGCTCTCTCTGCAATACCTCTACTGCTCATAGACAGTCAAAGGCCTCTATCTAAGCTCTGATCTGCCCTCCAAACCTCCTATTTCTTTGCGCAATTTTGATTGGGGTCCAGTGCAGCCACTTATGTGAATTGGCCTCTTCACACACTCACTAACCTCTAATCCAACTATGCAGTCCTAAAGGAGATAAATACTTCTCATGGATGAGCTTCCTTTATAGGAAAAACATTCATCCAACTGATAGTACAATATCCCTTCTCTGATCTCAACTGGATCTCTATCTGAACTGACATTCATGAATTATTCATGAGAGAATCTCCAGTTATCTGAAGTGCAGCAGTTATATGCAAGCATACATTAACTAATTGAACTTACTTAATTTAAACAAATTGTTTAAATCAATTATAACTGGACTTGACTCAGCTAACTGAGCCAACTAATTACAACTCATCCTTATCCTTTAACTGATGGATAAATTCCTCAATTAATAGAGAAACTGTTGCATGTCCTCACATAGACTTCATGTTTGATTTTTCCCAACTAATTAACTCATGGAGAATTAATTAATTTATTTTCAAACAGTTGTTAAGTTCAAATTCGAATTTTACTTATTATTTTCAGTCCAAGGACTGACTAAAATAGGAATCCATCCTGAACTGCTAAAAATAGCAATTCTATTTTTAGCACTTCCATTTTTCATTCCCTGTAGCCCAATCCAGCACTGGTACCCAAATTGTTATTTATAGCAGTGCTATTTTTAGCACTTCTATTTTTAGCATTTCTTGTTGCCATTTTTCAACATGCAATGTGCAGTACCTGGCTACCCCAATTGCACATTGTGTAGTTTCAAGGCTCAAGCCCATCCCTTGGCCACTAAGACTACATATTGCACAATGTCCACCTCAGTCTACCCAAGAAGAACTGTGCATTGTGCAGTCTCTAGCATCAGGCTACACCATTGGTTGCTGAGACTGTGTAATGTGCAATAAGTAGCCAGACTCCCTCCTTCACCTCAAAAATTGTACAAATTTCCTCATCACTCCATGTGGTTGTTGCTTGATCTTGCTTTATAAGTTGATTTGTTGAAGCTAATTTATGTCTACCATGAGTGATTTTTCCTCCCATAGGTATAGCATGTGTTGAGAATTTCCCTTCATCAGTCACTAACATCATGGCACCAAAAATATCTTCTTCAAAAGATACCACAAAGAGCAACACCAGGGAGGCAGTTAAGAGTACACTAGTTTACTTGCCAATTTACTCAGACACTCAATTATTTGCAGAAAAGGAATCAAATATCACATGGCATAAGGTGAATGAATTTTTTTCAGCAAGAACCTTCAAAGCAAATCTGGAGGACCGACAGGCGTATGTCAATGTCCAACAGTCAAGTCTACACAGTATTGCATGCATATATTTGGCTTTTCCATGTGCAAACATTGTCAACTGGATACTATCCCATATAGATTCAAAGAGATCTTCTTCAAAGGATACCACAGAGAGCAGCACCAGGGAGGCAGTTAAGAGTACACCAGTTACTTAGACACTCAATTGTTTCTAGAAAAAGAATCAGATATCATATGGCAGAAGGTGAATGAATTTTTCTCAACAAGAACCTTCAAAGCAAATCTGGAGGACCGACAGGTGTATGTCAATGTCCAACGGTCAGGTCTACATAGGATTGCATACATATATTTGGATTTTCCATGTGCAAACATTGTCAACTAGATACTATCCCATATAGATTCAAAGACTATGACTATCAATAGTGTCAGTGGAAAAAGGCTTGCTTCTTTTCTCGCAACAGACTATCATCTCAAGTACCATTTTCCTGAGCCAGAATCTCTCATGGATTCATACTTCTATGTGAAAACAAACTACTTGAGCACCAAGGATATTGTTAAAGGCTCAATGAGAGAGCCAAAAGCATTTCTTTAGACACCCACCAACACGTACAAGAAAAAATAGCTCAAGAGGACCTATCATCTCTTTATAGTTTTATGTTGTAGAATCTATGGCCAGAAGAGCACCGAGACCTTTCCTGAAGGGAGGGCATTCTTACTGAACCAGGTTGTGAACAAATGTAAAGCATTCAACTAGTCAGGTTTGTTGGCTCAGTAGTTGAAAATACATGTATCTAATGCCCTTAGTCCCCCTAAGGGTGGGCAAGCCATATTTTACATGTATTCCCTTCTACTGGATGCAATCTATGCACACAATACATTCCCTGGAATGAATTGGACTTTGACACCACGGGAGCCTACCGTGAATGTTTATTGCAAGTTGTTTTTGGAGTGCAGCCATAGAGGAGTAATGGAGAAGCTAACTGATAACTTCCTCATTCCATTGTACAAGTTGATATTTGAGGAAAAGCCACCTTACATGTCACATGCAGAAATGGAAGCAGTGTCAGAGATACCGGATGGCGCTTTCCTCAGGGTGCTTGGTGGATAGAATTCTCCACATATTTTACCGAGGTATGCCATTGATAAGTTAGTCATGCAAGAGTTTGTGTATCATATCTCCATCGGGTTGTCAAAAACTTTTCATAGGAAGAAGAAAGAACTTTGGCCAACTCTTCCTATGCAAATCATATTGTACGGATCAAGAATCTGAAAGTCAAGGATACCGAAGGAAAGGCGATAGAAAATTTTGCATTTGGTACTTTGGACTTCAATCTGTACAATCCTGGAATGTTTGTAGAGATCATTGTGTGAGGATTCATTTCCAGTGGCTAAGCAAGACCTTTCACTAGCCGGACGAGGAACCATGGAAGAATTGTTACAATGCCTCCAAGTCCCACAAGCTGGTTAGTTTTGTAGGAAATTACTCCAAAGGTAGTACCAATGAAAGAGTGCAACCTAGTGCATGAGAAAGGAAAGAGGAAGGTTGGTGCACAGTCCAGGGGAGAACGAAGCTGCAAGATGAAAGCAAACCCAGTCATACTTAAAGCGGCCATAGCAACGGAGAAGAAGATGAAACAAAGGGTGCAGGAAGAAGAACGGAAGCAAATGGAAGAACGAGAACAAAAGATATTGGAGGAAGAAAGGAAGAAGAAGGAAGAAGAAGAAAGTTGAAAAGTAATATCAGAAGAAACAACGCAAAGACAAGTTGAAGAACAAGGGAATAACCAACAACTAGAGGAGGAGAGCAAACAATTGCAGGACAAGGATCTCACTCAAGAGATTGAAAAATTGATCGAGATCCAAGACATGGAGGAGGAAATGGAGCCACAAAACCAAGATGTTTATTTAATTCCAAGTACACAGCAGGTCAACATTCAGTCTCCCCATCCCCTGACAAAGCAAGCTCCAAGCGAGGAAGAGGAAATTATTCCTCTTAATGACGGTCTAGTTATGGACATGTACAATCTAATTTGTGATGAGCTTTAGAAAAATATTGTACAATCAAGGAAGAAACATTTTCTGGAAGACCTCGCATCTTCTGCATTCATCAGAGAAAAGATGCTCGTGATAGACACCAGGAAGAATCCAGGTGCCATTGCCACAACCAACTTGGCATTCGCAGGTGCTATGAAATCAAACACAAACTATTTTTTGGTTGAGAAAAAACAATTGGCAAAGAACTTGTAGGCTGCTATGCAAGAGGTTGAACAAATCTGGGTAGAGTTATAGAACGCAACTCCCTCATAGGTCTATCTAGAAGAACTGAAGGCAGCGATACTCGGTGAAGTATCAACACTGGGAGATACCATGCAAAGTCTTTATGAGGAGCTTTTTACCATGCATAAGGCAGTTGTCCACTTGCATGGGTTGAAGCATAAATGTAAAGATTATGTAAAAACTCTCAAGATTATGCAATCAACTATTGTTGTCGTGCATGAATGGTCAATTCTGATCAAAGGGGCACTTGAATTGGGAAGCAAAACAAGGCAATAGGTAGAGTTTGAGAAAGAAAAGGTTCAGATGCTCATCAAAAATAACAAACAACTTGCTTCGTTAATTGCCAACGCTTAGGCCTTATATGCACAATTATACAACAACCTGGACTTCTTGGTGAAATTGCACGAGATCCCATCAGTCGACTCACTCACGGAGATCAAGCGCAGGAATCGGGTCAGGCAGGAGATTGAAGAATACCTGGAATAGTTGAGACAAATAGCCATCAAGGAAGATCTTGAAGTAAACAGATAGAATATGAAGAAGTACATTTGTGGCCCTATCCAAATCAACACAATGTTGCTACTTCTCAATAAGGAAACACAAACTAATTCCAAGTCAGTGTACTTGGATTCCATGGAGGCTAGAGTCCACTTCCATCCTGACAACTTCACATAGTTTGGGGATGTCATCACGCAGTACAAAGATTGGCATCATCACTTAACCAAAAAACATCAAGTGGAAGTTCTTGAGCAAGAGTTTCCCCAAACTCAATTTTAACTATTTTGTCTTATTAGGTTGTCTAGATAGCTCTACCCAATTTCGTCATATATGGGTACGAGTGTATTATAATATTCTTTTGTAATTAATTTGTAAGTGGAATTCCAAGTGTCAATATTGGAATGTGAAGATTCATTTTGTAAAGAAGTTGAAGAGTCATGAGGGAAGTCCAAGAGTCTCAAGGGGAAGTGAATATTCATCGCTTTTGTTATAAATAAACCCTCATAACTCATGTAAAGGGATTTTGGGGAGCCAAGATTTTGGCTAGGCTTAGGCTTAGAATCAGTAGGTTGGGATTTTATTAGTGCCTTGGATTTTCTATAGCAAAGAGGGAGTATCTTTCTTTGGAGGAGCAGGTGTTGACCTTGTGTTCCACTATTGGGGATAGTGGTCTATCAATGGTATATGTATGATTGGAACTTTCACGTAATAAAAGCTCAGAGCCAACAAGCTTTCATGCATATGTTGTGAATATAGTAGGATTATTCTTGTTATGTTTGCAATGTATGTTATTTAACTTACACTTATGCTTATGAACTATTTCATTTTCATTGATACGAATCTTGTTGAATGCATGCTATTGTATAATTCCATCATTGTTAACTTGTGAATTATTTCGCAGATTAGCTTATGATTTCTTTATGCTCGTGTGTTCCTTCCAAGCTGCATATTGTTACAGGCTTCTAAGGGACTCACTCATTTTCCCTTCGTGTGTTAGAACCTTCATGAATTTCACTTGACTTTTCGTAGATTCACACACTTTTTCCAACCAAAGTCACCATACACCACTATGTGCTTTATTGCAACCAAGGCACATCATTAAAACCCACTACATCGGTAATCAGGTTGTATTCTACATGGGACTCCTACACCAAATGGTGTGAGGTCTAATTGGGACTTCATATCGAGGATATCCCCTGAATGTTGATGTGTCCAACACAGTCAACAGGAGGGGAAGAATAAATGGAGAAGGCGGGAAGTTAAAAATATAGTAGCCACAACACATCAGTACAAAGACCACAATAAAAACTAAAAGCATCATAATATTGACGATCATACAAAGGAGAATTGTTGGAAGTTGCATCTAGAGCTTAACTCGAAGAAAAAAATGAAAGATAATAAGAAGAAAGCTCATGGCCACTAATTTGATCAACTAGGTTGAAAGTAGCTTAGAAATGGATGAGAAGATTATATATACATCGATGCAGAAGGAGGTGAATTTGAGTAGCCTTTAGCAATAGGAAGAGAATGAAAAGACCAAGTTATTACATATAAAGATACAAGATAAAATGACAAAGATTGATGTATACTTGAGTTAGGGTCGGAGATGAATCCCATTGCAACAAAGTTGGTCAATAAATTGGGATTGAAATTTTGTGATTATCCAAGCCCATATCCATTGGGATGGTTAAATAAGGATGTAGATCTAAATGTAACAAAATAGTGAAAAAAAGAGATTTTCTATCAGTGTTAATTTTATTGATGAAGTAGAATTAGATGTGGTTCCCCTTGATGTATCTAGAGTGGTGTTTGGAAGCCCCTATATGTACATGTAGGATGCAATATTCATCTGGAGAGCCAACCAATACCACCTGTCAAGGATGGGAAATCATTCATCATCATCGTGCATAAAGGAAAGTAAAAAAAAATTGTTGGTAAGTGTTAACTAAGCCAAGAAATTGAACAGTTCAAACAAGAAGTATGTTTTCCTATTTTTAAGAGAGAATCAGTCTATAGATGAGTTAGTAGGAGTAAAGGCATCCCTAGAGGGCTGTAATAAGAAGAGAAAACAACAATTGGAAGAGTTTTATAGGCATACAGGGATGTGTTTAGGGATCCTAAAAGGTTACCACCCAAGAGGGAAGTGGAGCACAAGATCCAACTATTTTTGAACTCCCCATTTCCAAATATTGGGCTATATAGATAGTCTATTATAGAAGAAGTGAGGTGAATAAATAGTTACAATAACTACTAGAACAATGTGAAATCTGATAGAGTACATCACCATGTGGGTCACACATCATCATAGTGTCAAAGAAGGATGGGACTTAGCGGATGTGTATAGATTATAGGGCGTTGAATAAGATTACACTCAAGAACAAGTAACCATTTCCTAGATTAGATGATATGTTAAATCAATTTCAGTAAGAAAAATACTTCACTAAGCTAGACTTAAAGTTTGGATATCATCAGGTTTGAGTTGGAGAAGAAGATACCTAGAAGACCACCTTCAAAACCAAGAAAGGTTTGTATGAGTGGTTAGTCATGCCATTTGGCCTATGAAATGCACCAGCTACATTGATGAGGTTAATGAATGATAAATTGTAACCTTTAATAGATTCATTTGTTATTGTCTATTTGGATGATATATTGGTATATAGTGCTACTTGAGAGGAGCACATATCACAATTAACGTAGGTTTTGGAAACATTAAAGAAGCACTAACTTCTAGAAATAAAAATGAAGTGTGAGTTTGCACAAAAGTGTTTGGTGTATCTAAGGTATGTGATAGGTGGAGGAGAGTTGAAGATAGATCATGTCAAGATGGATGTCATCATGAAATGATTAATGCCTACTAATGTTTCTTAGGTTATGAGTTTTTTCGGGGTGGCACAGTACCTGGGGAAACTCATAACCTCATTTTCTGTGGTAGCAACACCACTTCATGTTGTAACAGCAAGTGGAAAGAACTTCCAGTGGGGAAAGGGTTAGTAGCAAGCCTTTGAGGAGTTGAAGAAGAAGATCAATCAAGCACCAATTCTAGCATTACCAAATTTTAAATAGCCCTTTAAAGTGGATATAGATGTGAGTAGGTATGTTATGGGCGTAGTATTAATGTAGGTAGGAAGGTATGTATGCTACCATTTTGAAGTATTTCATCGGGAAATTATTAACTACCCTACCTACGATAAGGAGCTCTATGCCCTAGTGCAAGTTGTGAAGAAGTGGAAGCATTGTCTAATGGGGAAGGAGATAGTAATACACATATATCACTAGCCACTACAATATAGGCAAGCCCAGAGAAAGCTACAATAGACCACAAACTACAAGTGGGTGGGGTTTCTACAATGATTTCATCTAGTGATTAAGTACAAGAAGGGAAACACATATAAGTTGGTCGACATGATTTCAAGGTCATCCACAATAAAGATCAAAGCTTTGGGAACTCCAATGCACATGGATCCATTCACCCATAATGCATATAAAGATGCATATTAAGAGGATAAGGACTTCAAGAAGGTGTTTCAGTAGTTGAAAAGCTAGATTCATGTGCACAATAGTAGCAACACCATTGACTACCATCTCTAGGATGGGTTTCTCTACATGATGGATAAGTTATGAGTTCCTAAATATCAATGATTGAGGCTCACACCTCCAAGGTTGCAGTTAACTTTGGTGTAGGGAAGACAATGGCCAACTTGCATATGTACATGTATTGGCTTAAGATGTGAGAACAAGTAGCTAAGTTCATAAGAAGATGCATGCTTTGTTTTACTAACAATCGTAGTAACAAGGGATAACATATGTATCATCCCTTACTTGTTCCCATTATTCCCTAGGTAAGAATTTTCATGGACTTTGTGGGAGGTTTACCAACAACTATGAAGGGACATGACTACCTATTCATGGTAGTTAATAGGTTTGGCAAGATATGTGTTCGAGATTCCTTGTAAAAATACCATTAATGGGAAAGAAATAGCAAAAATTTTCTTTGGACAAGTCTGGGTGCAATTTGGGATACCAAAGAGCATCATTTCAGATAGGGACACAAGATTTCTCAGTGTGTTTTGGACTACAATGTGGGAGAAGATGGACATGGATTTAAAGAGGTCTACAACATTCCATCCTCAGATGGATGGGTAGAAAAAAGTAGTTAACAAGAATTTGGCACAAATTTTGAGAGGTTACAATTAGAAGCATCCAATACCTAGGATGAAAATATGTTATACATAAAACACTCTCATAACAAAGAAGCCCTCACTTCTACTAGTAAGTCCCTGCTTGAAACTTGTTTTGTATATTTTCCACCTTCACCTTTGGATATTTCATATGGAAAGCAAGGAGGAGTAAGGGAGGGTCTTATAAGGAATGCCTTAAGGGATAAAAAAAATTATCAAGAAGATTAGGAAGAACCATATAAATGTATAGGAGACACTACAGAAGTCATGAGAAAAATATAAGGTTGGGTATGATCAACATAAAACAAAGAAGTATTTCAAGATGGGAGACAGAGTATGGTTACAATTGAACAAGGAGAGGCTACAAGATTCTAGTAAGATAATCAAGGCTCCAAGGTATGGTTCCTTTGAGATACTAGAAAAGGTGGGATATAACGCTTGTAGATTCATTCTACCCCCATACATGCACATTTACTTAGTTTTGAATGTATAGAATCTGAAACTCCATGAGCCTTCCATGATAGATCAAGAAGAGGAACATATCCTACCTTCTATAGAGGATTTGGCACCAGATGCTCAAGAAAAGTTGACAGATATAGTTTTAAATAAGAGGTATAAAACAACAAGTCAAGGGCAATGTTGATAGATTAGGTTGACAGGAACACTTATGAGCAAAGCTAAATAGTACACCCAAGAGAAGGTGGAGGAAAAAAATTCTCACCTCATTTAACAGAACCTATTGGGGACCAAAAGTCTCCCAGTATGGGAGATGTGATCCATATAGGATCATTCTATTGTATTTCATCCATCTCACTGATTTTAGAGTGGAAAAATGGAGGAATCAACCCACAAGACTATTTTTACCAACAGGACCCAATTTGAAAAATTGGGTTTTAAAAACCTTCTGGGAGCATTTTGAGGCATCAAATGATGTTTTTTGGGGGTAAAAGGTTGAATCTTTAGTGCAACACATTTTTTCCTATTATATGCACAATAACCTTTCCAACGACACAAGAATCGACTCAAATAAATTTTGTATGAAAAGGTTATGCAACTCAAAAGTTAACCTTCATGTTTTGGCCAACATAATTTGAGAGGATGCCGCATCAAACCCCATTATTTATGGAAAGGGGGAATAGCCACAAGATCATGATGAAGGAGACTCTAGAAGAGTCCATAATGTAACTATAGTTAAGAGTTGAGTGAGTCAAACCTAACCACTAATAGGCTATCGAGTTGTGTTATAATCAATGCATAGGAGGAAAAGGGGCTCCATTCTTTCTGAGTTCACTTGTTTCATAGACGAGAAAAGTATCCAAGAGGGATAGGGGGAGAGAACATAGAGAGGACTTGTACACTGTAGTAGCCCACACGCCACAAGATTTACTTCGTTGTACTCTCAACCATATTCTATTAAGAGAAAGAGCAGAGTGACCTCATTTTCTAGCTGGGTTTTATCTCGAAAGGGTTTCCTAGGACATATTTTGTCTCAAATGTGGTTTTTGAAATTTAATTTCATTTCTCTCTATTTTCTACTTAAATTTTATTTTTCATGCATACAAAGTAAATAATAATACACATACATAGAAATCTAAAGAGAAATAAACCCTCTTAGTGTATATTTCATATTTTTAAAGTATATTTTTATCAGATTTGTTGTGACAAATTGTTTAGTGGAATATCCATGATTGTTTATGGATCATCTTGAGGTAATTCAATTTGACTTTGATGAATAGTCCCATCTTCAAACTCTAGATTATTATCAAAATCCTTTTAAAAGAAATTATTTCCATGAGTATGGGAACTTTGCAAGATGTTGTCCAAAATCTCCATCATCTTAGTCTCCTTCTATCCCTCCACCATCTTCTCAAAGTAATGATGAGCAAGGAGCATTCAAACCAATTTCAAGGAAGTATAAGAATCATTAGTTTAAAAAGGCTTCATTCGCACAGGCCTGAATCTCATCAACAACCTCCCTCCAGTAATGGGTATGAAGCTTTGAAGTCCCCAAAGCGATAGAAGTTGAAGAAGATTAGCGTTGTCGTGTAGAGGGAAAACTCAAGTTTGGAATGAACTTGCCAACAAAGCCCCTCAAATACCAACCCTTTCAAATTCACCCACGAGCAAGTGAAGTGTCACCTGAGGCATCTATGGGGGACTGCAGGAACATGGACAATTCTGCAATGATGAAGGAGAGGGAGATCTTACACTATCATTACCCCATTCAACATATTATTACTTATTATCCTTTAAGAATTTACTATGCACAATAAATCCATCATTTATATATGCAAAATAACAGTAATGTGAAAATAGACAAGCCATCAAATAATGCGCAAAGACACAAATAAGTCGAAACAAGTCTTCCCATTAATACCACGTATTTTCCTTTAAAATTGTTTCCATCGTGGCTCACTGCCTAATATCAACTCACATTACAATGCAATATTATCGAAACATACATGAAGATAAAGTAAAGTACATATTTTCCTTCGTGGCCTTAAACTATTTATAGTTTTACATTTGGGCACAAGCTGACCAAAAAACCTTTTTTACTATGGGAGATAAATATTACTATGGGAAAAAACATACAACATAAGCCTAATGTCTTTCCTCATTCTACATATTCCTGCGCACTTACCCTTAGTTGACCTTCCCGTGTGTTACCCTTCAGCATGGTGCTCCTCTGCACAATTCCCAAAATATTTACCCTAAAACACTACTCCAACAAGCTTCCAACACTCACTTGTGACTCACCCTTGAGCCACTTAGTATTTTTGTTGTTCTACTGACGGCATTATTTCCTTCATTGTCATGACAAACTATTGTAATATTTTCTTTGCAGTTTGTACCTTGTCCTTGACTTCCTCTGCTTATGCCAAAATTTGTTTTGTTATCTCGAATGTGACAAGGGTCTTCAATGTTTCTTCCCCTTCTTGTGGTTCTTGTTTCATTGTCTAGTGTTCCATGTCAATATAATTTGTCACCTGCAATGCTTCATCCTAAAAAATTCAATCTTCTGCACAAGGCTCTATTGGTTGGCTTTCATTTGATTGATCTGTCTAGTCAGTTGCCCACTCTCCAATATTGCATCCCTGCGCTCATTAAGTGGAAATGCATTTATATTTTCCTTTAGCTTCTACACCTTATCATTTATTGTTTGGATCTTTTGTGCTACTTCTTTGAGCTCTTCATTATCTAATAGCCTTGTCCAAAATTTCATTCCTTCCCCATAGATCTTGTTGCACTCTTCATCCAATGCTTTTATCTATTCCATAGTAATTATGGTTGTTTGTTCTTTCTCCTTACGCTCTTTCTCTTCCAATGGAGTGCTTGGCTTAGTTTTCGACTCCAGATCCACAAGATTAGCTTTAAGACCCTGAATGGCCTCACTAATCTTTGTCAACTTCCCCTTTGTTGGTGTTTCCACCTCCATTGGGGCCTCTAGGAGGTTTCTATACACTTCCTCCACTACTTTCCTCATACTATTTCTCTTTGAATTGCTTGTTCCTTTTTTGCAACCCAACTATATCCTCTCTACCTACACTATCTCATGTGATGTCAACATGTTTTCCAACTCTAATGTTTTCGTGGGTGAGCATAACTATATCTCTTATGTAGCATTCAACATCAAATGATTCACTGCGACAGAACTAGTTCTACATGACTGAAGCCTTCTATGCATTATTGTAGTTATGTCATTGGAAACTCCATCACCTTCAATGATATATGTAGTGTGTGCAATTCCCCTGATATAGATGATGGCTGGGATTGTGCCATCCTTGGTTGTGCTCTATGCTTCTATTTTTTTTATCCATGTTGGTTGTATTGTTGATAGTCTAATGGACTCCAACAATTGGCGTAGTTTCTCTAATTGTTCATGTGTCTTTGTATATATCTGTTATTATTGTTGCATAACTCTCTCTATCACCTTTTATGTTTTCTCTTTCACTTGGTCCTCAATTTTTTCCAAGTTGTCATCAGACAACGACTAGACTTAAGTGAACCCTAGCTTTTTTGTTTTTCTTTTTGGTCATGTGTGGGACATCCATTTTTTAGTTATCTGCTACTATTTTCTTTTATCCCCAAACTATATGGTATCTTCTTCTTTGGAACTGCCTGTGCCATTCCATTATTTTTTCTTTGGCGTAGACTCTTGCTCCGATGCCTTGCTTCTTTTAATATTTTCAAATTCCTTTCTCTCTTCTACTGGGACTTTCCATTCTATGCCCCAATCATTGATGATGTTGCTAGCATCATGTTATGTTTGCCTATAGTGGATTTACATCCATTGCTTCATTGAATCCCTTCTCAGTTGTATGTGCATAAAATGTGAGGTCACCTTAAATTGTGTGATCATTTTGTATGCCTCCACTATATGTAGTGGTATGCATGGTTTTCTTTCAATTATCTACATGACCACATCCTTGTATACATATAATGATACATCATTCTCATGTTGCCTTTGTTTATTTGTGGTATACCAAAATGAGGCATACCGGGGAGCCAAGAAAGGTTTGTGTGCCATTTCCAAGAACTATGTATCTTTCGGATTCCTGTATGTGACAAGTTTAATTAGAATTACAACTGCCATGTATAGTGTAACTACGCATTCTCATCCTATGATTCTTGACAATCTATCAAAAATTGATTCACAAATAATGTGGCACAATTCATCTGGACCCCTGTTGTGCACATCATTTCCACTGTTATGATTCATGCAGATGCCTAGTCTTTGTGACATTTATGTAGTAGATTGCATGCCATGACCTATGACACAAACTTGATTCTATCATCATTGATGTTGGGGATATAAAACCGCGCACACCCTTGTTTGTGCCATAATTGTCTTTTACCTCATCTACTATGTCTTTTTCCTTGCTTTTTTTTACAAAAAATGGCTATGAGTCTTCTCTTATTGTAGGCAGTTGTTAAAATTCGAAACTAGGTACAAATTCCACCTTGTGACAACTCATTTCATGGATATTATGATTGCATTGGATTCCTCTTTTCAAGAGGTCCAAGATTAATATAAATATCATCTCATTCGGACAAGCAGAATTGTGATTTTGAATTTATGACCACACATGTGCAAATTGTTCAAGTCAGCCTCAGCTTAATGTAGGTTCAAGAAGCCCAATGGATATGTCCCTTCACCCACAATGAAGTGTATAAATAGAAGAGACCTCACACCTCATTTGGACATCATTCACTCACACATTCTTCCCTCTCTTCGTCAGATTGGTTCATACAATTTGGGGCAACTTCTCTCTCCCTCACACGTGTGGCAAGGAGGATGATTTTCTAGACAAAAAATTACAGGCCAAAATTTCAGACTTCAGGACCAGCATTGACCGAGGTTTTTTTGACCAAATTTGACTACGGTTTTGAGGGAAATTTTTTTTTCTTTAGGCCGCATTGACTGACACATAAATTCAGGATTTGAAGTTGTTTGACCTGTGTTGACTTTAGGTTTAACTGTTATTTGTCTGTAGAAATTACATCAGTCTTCTCTCTCCTTTGACAGAGTTTGACCAAGCTATTTTGGGCTGAATTTATCCTCCTAATCAGTTCGAGTTTGACCAAGGAAGATCGAGTTGCTTCAAGAAAGAATTTCTATTGTTTTGACTAGCGTTGACTTTCTAGTTAGGGCTGAAGTTTGACTGCAGAATCTGGCAGGGTTGATTTGATTTTGTATTGGGCTAATCAATTTGACTTTTATACTCTCTCTCTGTTGAACTATTGAATAATAATAAGAATATTTGATCAAAGGGTTTTCCCCACATTAGGGTTTTTCCCTGACATCTGCCAAATCTAGTGTTGTTGGGCAGCGGACACCCCCATAGCAGGTTTTTGGGGCTTGTAGCCTGAGTTTTGGTCAATATAATGTAAAGACCCCACAAAATGCGGGCGTGGAGCGCAAGACTCTAGGATTGTCCGCCCTAAGATAATATAATTTAATGTAGAGTGTGTCGGCCTACCCATGGTCCACAGACCATGGAATTGTATAAATAGAGCGAGGCTCTAAGTGTAAAGTCAGTTTTTAGTTTTTTGGTCTTAAGTAATATGGGTTTTTGAAGAAGGAATTTTCTCTAAGTCTGTAAGTTTGAGTCTTGGGTTGTAGTAGTAAGGAGAGGCTCTGCAACTGTGTGCGCAGAGGCTTGGTAGAGTCTGCAACTGTGTGCGCGGACCCCTATAGCTGATTACGCAAGGCGAAGTTGGAATTGTATCTAAACAGAAGATAAATAAAAGATAAGTTACTTGTGGAATATTCTATGTCTATGCTTGTAATACCTTTCTGCATCTCTTTACTATTTATGATTGTGCACACTGGTTATGAATGTTGAATAATTAATGAGAATATTGGGCCCATATAATTAAGTTCAAATCTATAATAATAACACAGTAAGGACAAAGGATCTAGATAGCACCTCTTCGCTCTTTTTACAGAGCTACGCGAAGGGCAGACGACTGCACGGAGGAGCACAAGTGCATAGGATTGGTTCGCGAACTTCCCAGACTTCATTAAGACATCCTTAGGGTGTGGAAACCTGGTTCCAGCACCCTCCCATACTACCTTGGGTGAGACCTCAGTCTGCACTCCGCGGACTGTTGCCGAAAAGGGCCAGTAGTGTCGGGATTTGTTTGGCTAAATCACTTATGAACCTAGGTCAGGCCCCAACAAGCCAAAAAATGGTTTCGTTGCCAAGACAAAGATCTACCTAAGGGATGTCTGATGTTGGAACACTGAAATCCCACAAAGAAGGAAATTGAAGAGTGGTTGGACAAGAAACTTCACAAGTTCGTGACACATGAAAGTAGAACTCCGTAGATATCCGAGAAGAGGTGGTTGGATCGCTACGTATATACGGAAATCCACAAGATCTTCTTCGCATCCTTCTCTTCTGAACTGTATGAGTGGATCGCGAGGTTAGCCGACAACTAGGGAAGGTACAAGCTCGACCAACCGATAGTTTGGACTCCAGAGTTAGTGCGCAGACTAGAGACATCAGAAGATAAGATCGTGTGACCTGTGGACCATTGGCTCGACTGAATAATAGGGGGATTTATCATTGAGTTTGTGATAGACATGACCATGAGCTACAGTGAAGGAGAGCGACGTTTTCTCAAGGGACCGCGAGGTAGGTACATTAAATCCCTAAATACCTGGATTAAGATGTTGTTATGTGAAAAACGGGTGATGCAAATACATTAATGTTTGGAATGACGAGGAGTGGAAAGATCTACAAAGGTACTGAAGGATTAGGGAATAGTCCCTTAATTTCACCTTCATGAGAGAGCGAGGAAGAGCGCGTTTGGGTCTCTCCGAGAAGTGTGGTTAGTTTGATAAGGCAACACATTCCGCAGTTACCACCTCCACTTACGCCACCACATCCTTCACCTCCATCTTCACCCACCCCACCTCCACCACCCCCATGGTTTAGCATGGCGAGCACGATCAAGCTACCCGTATTCTGAGTAGGGAATGAGGACCCAAACCAGTTCTAGTTCATGGTAAGAGCAGTGTGGGAAGCACAAGGGGTCACGAACAACAACATTAAAAAGGCCACATTGGTGAGCCCGCTACGGGGTCGCACACTGACATGGTATATCAAGCACTCTAATGATCACCAAAATGCAGGAATCGTGGAGAGCCAGAATGTGCTGAACAAAGAATTTAGCCGACCAAAATCAAAGACACAGTCAATCATTGGATTTAAAGAAATTGTGATGCTTCCAGGCGAGACCCCTGGGATCTAGATTAGAGGCTGAAGAGTATGATCCGCAAGGCTAATATGACGCTAATGGATGCGCAACACTGTGCATGGTTTGTGGCATCTTTGACACCACACCAGAGGATGGTGCTGTCACAACAAAAGCTTTAAACCTAGGCCGAAGCATTGGAAATGGCGATGAGGTTTCATGAAACACTGATAGAGGATCCGGGATTGGGAGTCCAACAAATCCATGCGCAACTACAGAATCTATGCTTAGAGATGTAGAGTTTGAAGCAGAATAGGGCGCCACGGGTAGAGGTGCGCGAAGAAGTGTGGTGCATAAAATGCAAAGGCCAAGGCATGACAAAGACCATTGTCCAGTATTCGTGAACTACTTGGCAGGAGGGGGACCAATGCCGTTGAGACCAGAGGCATAGGCAGGGCCAAGTGTGGAACCCATGCTATGGGGCATGATCTGTTAGATAGGAGAAAAGCACACGACAGATAATTGTCATTTGTTGCATAAGAATACACAGACTCCCCAACAACTATTTTGTAATTTTTATAGATTAGTGGGCCACGATGAGCGTACTTGTCAGAGTTACAAGTTAATTATGGATCGCACCCCAACCTATCGAATGCAGACAGAAACGCGAGCCCTCGACCTAGCAGTGGAATGGCTCGCGATGGATATCAAGGGCAAGGTCGAGGACGAGGAGGAATGGGGCCAGGAAGGGGCCACGAACAGTTAATATGTTATAATTGTGGAGGACCAGGGCACTACGCCCGCGATTGTACCAACTCGATGAGACTATCTTGTTTACACTGTGCTCAATTCGATCATGAAGCAGTAGATTATCCTACGTTGATCGCGTAGATGCGCAAGAAAGGGGTACTTCAACCTACTCCGATGCAAAATATTCAAATAATGAGGTCAGAACCATGCGAAGAAGACCCAAATGTGAATATGGTGCTCAGAAGCGGCGCGACCACATGGGAAGATAAAGGGAAGCAGCCCGAGGAAGATACATGGGTTCACAAGGCCCCTACAAAGGAACTTGAGTTTGATTTGGAACGTGCAAAGGAGACGTTTATGGAAGTTAAGAAGAGCTTCGTGGAGGCCTCTACTTCAAGTAGTAAGGATCAACCAGAGCCTGGAATGGATCCTTCTATGCTTACTACCTTTTTAGAGACATCCATGAAGTTGGTGCACGATAATAGGGCAGTTAAAGGACTACAAAAACTGATCACTAGGTGCATAGGGTCAGGTGAACCACGCGTAGTCCGGAAACTAGGAAAGCATACATTGTGCACTCGAAGGGAAATGAGATTAACGATGCAGATTAGGGAATATGAAATGGATCAAGTAATACTAGATTTGGGTTTGGATGCGAATTTGTTACCAAAGTAGACACGGGAACACATGGGCAGGGCCACATTACAGTGTTCCCCTATTCAATTACGGATGGCGAACCAACAGAAGATTTTCCCATGGGGAGATTGCAAGGGGTAACAATGGATATAGAAGGCGCGAGCACACAGACGGACTTTGAAGTAATAGAGATTGTTGATGATAACAATCCTTATCCGATGTTGCTAGGAATAGACTGGGCTATTGATATGAATGGATTCATCAACTTGAAGAAGTGGAAGATGATATTTGAGAAAAAGTCCCTACGCGTAGTAGTTCCGCTAGATCCAGCTGAAGGAGCGCACTATACTGAACCTGTGTGCAACGATGAGGTAGATTGCATCTACTAGATAACGGCACAAGACTAGGATCATGTGAACCCAACTGCAGATGGGAGAATCTCATGGGAACGTGACAGTTCCTGTACTTCGAATTCAAATGAAGAAGTAGAACATTGGAAGAACTGGTTGCATGAAGTGACAACGCTGAACTACAACATGATGATTAGCTCACTGCGATGCATAATGACAAAAGCAAGGGAACTGCTAACATATGATGGGGTAACAGTGGTGGATGAATTCTTAAACAAATTTGAAAGGGCAGTACCGGAACAACAGCTGTACTGTGCACTGGAATAGGGGTTGCGCGTGACACACGCACAATGGTGGAGTACACATCAGAAGACTATTGGAAATTAGTGCAAATGTAGAAGGTGGATGCGCTGGCGGTTTGGAAGTCTCTAGCATCGAACGAGAGTCGAGCAGCCATGATGAAGCAGTTTGTGCACCCACCTGTGTCGATGGGTGCAGACGTGTGCTGTGCGAACACGTTCTAGACTAAGGATCGAAAATCAAAACCAGATGTGGTGATGCACACCACAAATATTCCACAACAGGGCATTCAAAAAGCTATGCGAAATCATGAAAAGAGTTCACCAAGCGAGACAAATTGACTGGGACCTGCGCATACTAGCGGTTTGATGGGCCTAAAGGGCCATAAGTAAAAACCGGAGCACGGAAATGACCCCAACACTGATGAGAAGAAATGAAACCAAGAGAGCAGGGAATTGCTAGACCACAGCTCCCGCAGTTGGGATAGGACGTGAGGACTTGGGTCAGTGAATTAGGTAGTTACAGGAAACCATTTGGCGAGGGAGCTTGAAACTTCACAAATTTGACGAAGATTGGGCTCAGCTAAGGAATAAAAGCATGACATTGGACCAAGAAATCAGCAAATTGGAAGCCAAAGTCGCGCAAGCAGGCTGCGTCGATAAACTAAGCATGATGGGACAAGGTCTAGCTAGCCCTACTACTGCATTAGAAGAAGTTGTGACCCTTCTACCATGGTTGCGACCGCACCTTACTAAACAGGGGAGCATACCATACAAAGAAGAATGTGACGCATTAACAGATGCAAGGGTAGTTGAAGGGTGCCCGCGGCCCAGGCTAGCAGGAAAATTGAAGCATCGCACCGGGGGTGCGACCACCTGACTATCTGTAGGAATCACAGTCTCAGTGCTCGAAGCAATTGAAAGAGAGCGCGAGATTATAAAAAAGTCTGTAGGAGAGTTGCGCGGGAAGGAGGTTACACATAGGTCTAGTATGTCACATGGGTCGCGGTCACGCATAAGGGGCTACATTGCTGCACATGTAGGATGGAAGGTGACCATTGATGTCACTGTTCATGACAAGAAGTCCAATTTAAGGCAGAGAGGAGCGAGTGACAAGCCATTAAGACAGGCATTAAGAGATAGATTCAGGATAATCTGCTGCCAAGAAGATATTAATGACTCAAAAGTGGAGGGAATGGTCGAATTCAAATTCAATCGATACTATAAAATCCCTTGGGGTAGCCTTGAGGCAACACTTGGTTGTTTACAATTTGAGCAAGTTTATAGCATTGAGCACCAAGAAACCTTGCCACCCGTGAGTACACGACCGAACGGATCTAGTGTAGACACAATGACAGCTGCGAGAACCCGAGTGCGATTCACGAAAGTTACCCCAGAGCCATGTATGATCCAGGAGGAGCCTAGAGAGGTGGCAGCTACACCAGTGATTCCGAAGTCCCCATGCACACTGCAACCACAGAAAGACAAGTGGACAATGGGGCCAGTGAGGGTATCACCACAAAACCCACAGTTTAGTAAACTGTCAATGGCAGAGAAGGGCAAAGCCGTCACCTTTGAAACAAAGGAGGAGGAGGAATATTTACAAGCCCTAATCGCCCAAATTGAAGCACAGGATGATGAGGTGAAGAATGTCTCCCAAGTGTCTTCGGCGATAAAGTTACCCCATACATCCCCTCGTGGAAGGGGATAGCCAAGATACCGAAGGACCTGGAGGCCACGAAGAGTGCACTCCAGACCTTGCTCCTTCTGAATGAAATAAGGTTTGAAGGTCCACCGATGGGACGGGTACCTAATATAAAGTTCGAAAACTGGGACCTCGCGGACAGCGAGAAGTTCCCACAATTGGCTGTGGAGAAATTAATGCAACAGAAATGGTTACGCAATGTGGAGAAGGCTAGGTTACTCCATCTGCGGTGGACACCCCACTACCACCGCATGCCCATCACAATTTTTGTCATCTGGAAGCTACTGTGCCTAGTACATGATGGGTATCTCTGGTTGGAGGAGCCGATTCCCATCACGACCAATTTAGTTCACCAGATTTCTCAGTTTCCCATCAAAGGAAACAATCCTGCAGCCATATCAGGAAAGAGTAGCGACTTGGCCCTCGTAGAAGCTATGAAGGCCAAATATAAGCTGGAGAAGAGGAAGCGAGGGTACGTAATCACAAGCATCAAGGACCAAGGGGTGCACGTAGCCACCCAGCTGCTAGCTGGCAAGCTAATGAGGAAATGTCGCGCAGACGAAGTGTCAGCATATGTCATTGCGTTGGCAGAGCAATGCGCAGAGGGGGTCCAGCTCAACTAGGCGTAGTTTCTCTGCGATGAGTTTTTGACAAATTGTAGGGAGGCCGAGGAGCAGGGTAAGGCCTTCCACTATGTGTGGTTACTCTTATCCATCCTGTTGGTTGTAGGGGAGTTGTCGAAGGATAGCCAGTTTCCCACCTTTGAGAGGAACCTACTTGAGGCCGTGAGGTACACCTCGCTCTGGGCTACGAAAGACGCGATAAGGATTCATGAGATAAAGGTGTTATGGGTGTTCATGGAGGTGAGCTTCCAAACATGGATCAACCGTAGGACACGCTTTTCCCCTATAGTATATAATAGTTTGCAAAGCGCGGTAGAGTTCAAGGCGAATATGCATAATTTGTATATTCGGGGGGGGGGGGAGGATCCAACCCGAATGTGGGTGAAGCTTCCATTCATTGCAACGGATGTTGAAATCTTCAATGTGATGGCGTTATGGTCTCCATAGTGGCGTGCTCTAGGCTTGGCAGAACTGGAAAAGATTGCAACACAGCAACGAAAGAAGGAAACCAAGCTGCGCATCGTGTGGCTGGCGGAGAGAAAGCGCTAGGAACAAGAAACGGCCACGCAGCGGAAGGTAGCTGAGGCAGCGACAATACAGATGGTAGAGACCACAACCGTGGCCCCCGAAGAGACCGGGGAAGGCTAGGAAATGTCTACGAAGCAGGACATATATGGAGAGGCTGAGACAGAGGAACGCACGGACCATGCACCAAAATCGACCCAACTCAAGAGGCCACACGTTCAGGAGAAGCCAACCGCGTGGAAAAATACAAAGGAAACAACAACCTCCAAGGGAAACCTTGGTGGCATTGGTGAACCAGTTCATGACACTACCAAGGATGCTTTCGACGAATTGATGATGAAGCAGACAACTGTGTTGGGGGCGCTCAAAGCACAGTTGCAGGCATTACAGGTGCAACCCCCAGGAATGATGACACCACACCTTGCAGAAGGTGCATCTGAAGCCGAGCAAATGTTGCACACTCGCACAATGAACACTTTGGTGTTACCAGAAGGTGCAGCCTTAGTAGAATCTGATGGTGACATGAGGGGCTAGGGGTTGAATTTGGCCGCCCTTCCCAGGGAAACCCTATACTAGCTGCAAGATGGGGTAACTGTTGAGCTTCAGGCTAGGGAGGGCCTCGCCCTCCAAGTCTTGAGCGAGCAGAAGTTAAATTTAGAACAACTCAGCATGCAGCGCGACAACCTGGTCGCATAAACCCAGGGATTAGAACAAGCTGTGGAGGAGGCCTGTAGTAGCATACCGAAGTTGGCCATGCCTGCAGCACTCCCCACAGCAGAAAAGATTCACCAACTAGTAGCTGGAGTCCACAAGACCCAGGAGGAGGCCGTGAAGGTCCAGTTGGAGTTGAACCTACAGATCGCAAAGTTGCGACTAAAGGCGTAGCCCTTTACACCCCTAGAAGTCAGAGAGCAACGCCACTACACCATTCAATCGAGGTTGGAAGCGATAGAGTATGCTGTACAGGACTACACAGGATTGTTGGATCAGTCCCTCTTCACGCTCACCTCACTGCAGGAAGATCCAACCATACAGTGCCTGGAGACAGAAACATGGTAGTTATAGTAGGAATATGACAATATCAGGGGGACCGCACAGACGGTCGCCCTTACTCAGTGACTTGCCAAGATGAATGAGGCTCAAGCTCTAAAGGAACAGGTGGACGCTGCGCGCTAGAAAGAAGCAGTGCTTAAAGTGCGCATCTAGCCTTGGCTCGAGGAAGCGTTCATGGTCACCGCCACAATTGAGGGAAAGCTAGCCCAGATGCAAGGTACATATGCACTAAGGCAAGAAGGTGCCTCTAACAACGATGCATCGAAAATTCGTGCACAACTAATACAACAGACATCGGAAGAATGTGTAGCAAACATCAGCAAAGCGCAGAAGTTTCTGGATGGACTCCGTGCGAAGATCACCGCACCAGCCGAGTGACTCAGGACGAGTCACGATGATTATGTTGGGGGCCTGTTGGGCAGCGGATCCCCCCATAGCAGGTTTTTGGGGCTTGTAGCCTGAGTTTTGGTCAATATAATGTAAAGACCCCACAAAATGCAGGCGCAGAGTGCAAGAGTCTAGGGTTGTCCATCCTAAGATAATATAATTTAATGTAGAGTGTGTCGGCCTACCCATGGTCCGCAGACCTTGGGATTGTATAAATAGAGCGAGGCTCTAAGTGTAAAGTCAGTTTTTAGTTTTTTGGTCTTAAGTAATATGGGTTTTTGAAGAAGGAATTTGATCTGAGTCTGTAAGTCCGAGTCTTGGGCTGTAGTAGTAAGGAGAGGCTCTACAGTTGTGTGCGCAGAGGCCTGGTAGAGTCCACAGCTATGTGCGCAGACCCCTGCAGCTAAGTGCGTAGGGAAAAGTTGGAATTGTATCTAAACAGAAGATCAATAAAAGATAAGTTACTTGTGGAATATTCAGTGTCTATGCTTCTGATACCTTTGTGCATCTCTTTACTATTTATGATTGTGCACACTGGTTATGAATGTTGAATGATTAATGAGAATATTGGGCCCACATAATTAAGTTCAGATCTATAATAATAACATAGTAAGGACAAAGGATCTAGACAGTACCTCTTCGTGCTCTTTACAGAGCTACACGAAGGTCAGATAGCTGCGCGAAGCAGCGCAAGCGCACAGGATCGGTTCGCGAACTTCCCAGACTTCATTAAGACATCCCTAGGGTGCAGAAACCTAGTTCCAACACCGTCCCATACTACCTTGGGTGAGACCTCAGTCTGCGCTCTGCGGACTATTGCCGAAAGGACTGGTAGTGTCGGGATTTGTTTGGCTAAATCACTTCTGAACCTGGGTCAAGCCCCCACAAGCCAACAAGTGTCCTCTTGTCTTGACTTCTCTTTTGCATTTGTTTTATGTTATATTTGCATTTATTGTCAATGTGATTAATGGTTAACGTGATTGCTACTGAAAATAATTGGAAATTGTTATTGGGATGCTAAAGAAACGTTGAAGTAAATTTTGCTAAGCATATAACACACCATTGTCATAAAAAATTAACATGGTATCAGAGCTCAGGTGAAGACAAAGCCCAAGCAAGAGTGAAAAGAAATCACTAAGGGAAGTTGTTAGACAAGAATTTGGAGCTAGCCTCAATGATGACTACATCATACTTCAAATCCAAGGATAAGCCTAAGGACAAATACGACTATCATGCATGGAAGATGTCTTTGGATTTGACTTTGGAAGAGAATGATGTTATGGACTATGTAAAAGGAATAGTTGTGGAGGCTCCTTCAAATGCACCCGTTGCTGCAAAAATAAATTACGAGAAAGGTGAGGTCAATGCTAAGAATATTATTGTAGATTCCATCCACAAGCCTTTGGTTTCCTATTTTTAAGATTTGGAAACATCTAAGGAGATGTATGACAAGATGGTTGGGATGTTCAAAGTAAACAATGCAAATCAAGTCCTCTTTCTCAGGAACAAGTTGAAAGACATCAAGATGGAGAGAGGAGAGTTCATTCAATCCTAATTCATGAGGATTACTGAAATAAAGAATGATCTCCTATCTATTGGAGAAGTTGTTGGTGACAGGGAGCTCACTCTTATTGCACTTGTAGGTCTTACAAGAGAATGGGATGTGTTTAAAACCACCATCCTAACAATGAAAAAATTTCAGGTTTTGATGAATTATTAGCTAGATGCACTCAAGAAGAAATAAGGATGATGGAAAGAGATAAGCCCTAAAATGGAAATAATCCTATAGCTTTCTTTGCTCATGCTAAAAGGAAGAACAATGCTAGTCCAAGAAGACAAGGTCAAGGGTTTAAGTCAGGATCCAAAGAAGGAAGAAAAGGAAGATGTTCAATTGCAATAATTTTGACCACTATGCTAGAGAATGTCCTCACAAGAAGGATACTCCATGGGATGACAACAAAATCCACAATTGCAATAATTTCAAAGTTAATGGCAATCAAAGGAACATCGGGTTCAAAGGAAAGAAGAATGCTCCCGTTGCTCGATATGGTAATGGTCGACCTCCCAAAAGGTCGAGAAAATCCAAGTATGAGGAAACTAATGTTGTAGAAAAACAAAAAGAATTTCATCTTATTTCTACCCTCACTATCACCTCTCCTTCAGACACTTTGGGTCATTATTTGATTGATAGTGGTGCCTCAAGGAATTTCACTGGGTACAAGGAGCCCCTCTCAAATTTGATTGAAAAGAAGACAAATTTGGAGAACATACTTGGAGACAATGCCACCTACCCCATAAAAGGGATAGGGACCATCACTCTTAACTTAAATCAAGGTCAAATCCTTCATCTACAAGATGTATTATATGAACTCGCTTTGAAAAAGAACATGGTGTTCATTTCTACGATGGAAGATAAAGGTTTCAAGGTGACATTCATTGATGGGAAGGTACATGTTTGGCAAAGTAATCTGATAGATTCATTTACACTTGGATTTAGGGTTGAAGGTCTTTATCAGGTTGGATGAAGTCCTTTGAGAGCTATGACTTGTGATACTTCTCTTCAATCTGAGTTATGGCACCAAAGATTTGCTCACCTTCATTACATCGCCTTATCTAATGTAAGGAAGATGGTCACAGGTATGCCCAAATTCAAAATAGACCATGAAGGAGTTTGTCAAGGTTGTGCAACTGGAAAACATACAAGGGGACCATTCCCTTCAAGTGAAAGTCAAACTACTGATATTCTTCAATTGGTTAATTCTAATCTATGAGGTATGTTTCCTGTAACATCTTTAGGAGGACACTTGTACTATGCAAATTTTGTGGATGACTTATCTCACAAAACATGGATCTATTTCTTAAAGAAGAAGGATGAAGTGTTCAAATGGTTTCGCTCTTTCAAAGCCTTGGTCGAGAATCAAACAAGGAAGAGGACCAAAAGATTGAGGACTGAATATGAGTCAAATGAATTCAATGACTATTGTAGAGAAGTTGGAATTAAGAGGGGGACCACTACTACATATACTCCTGAGCAAAATGGAGTTGCCAAAAGGAATAATTGAACAATCATAGAAGTTTCCCATGCTATGCTTAATGACCAAGGCCTACCGAAGTTCTTATGGGGAGAAGCTGCCAACACCATTGTATATGTTCAAAATAGATGCCCACATCAAGCATTGGACTTCAAGACACCCAAAGAAGTTTCAATGGTAAGAAACCTAATGTTTCTCATTTTATAATATTTGGATGTCCTATGTATTTTCATGTGCCTAAATAGAAAGGAAACATGTCGAAAGCATCTGGGAAGAAAGGAATATTTGTGGCCTGCAGTGAAACTTCGAAGGCTTATAGAATTTATGTGCCTAGTCTAAGAGAAGTGGAAATAAGCCATGATGTCACTTTAAATGAATATTATGCCCTTGGGAAGTCACATATCTTCCTATCCCTAGGAAGGACAATGATGATGATGTAGGAAAGAAGGATGAATCTTTGACATATGATCTAATGCCCGATGTTGAAGGCTTGATGGATCCCATTAATCCACCTCCCAGTGAGCCCTCTACCTCAAGGAAAAGACCTTTGTGGCTCAAAGATACTCTTGGATATGCTGAATAAAATGTTGCAGCAAGGGGGGCATTTCATGAAGTAAGAAACCGAACACGTACAAAGGGTATTTAGCTACTATGAGTACCATTGTTCAATTTGAGCCATGTATGTTCAAAGAAGTCATGAAGCACCAAGCTTGGAAGGATGCGATGAATGAGGAGTACAAATCAATCATGAAGAATGATGTATGGGATATGGCTCCTAGACCCAAGGACAAGTCTATGGTCACCTCGAAATGGCTTTACAAAATCAAACATGAAGCTGATGAGAGTGCTGAAAATTACAAGGCTAGGTTCATAGCTCGAGGATTCTCTCTAAAGCAAGGAGTGGACTATGACGAGATATTTGCACTGGTTCCTGATACTCCACTATCTAGTCTATTATTCCTCTTGTTTCCTCTAAAGGATGGAGCCTACACCAAATGCATGTCAAAACTGCTTTCTTGCATGGATCGCTTAAGGAGGAAGTCTATGTAGAGCAACTTGACGGGTTTGAAGTTCAAGACCGAAAGACACATGTATGCAGGTTGAAGAAATCCCTTTATGGGTTGAAGTAAGCCCCTAGGGCTTGGTATGAGAGGATTGATAGCTATCTTATGAAGTTTGGATTTACAAGGAGTGATGTTGATCCTAATCTATACTTCAAGGTTGAAAAGGACATGCCTCTCATTTTGGTCCTTTATGTGGATGACCTCTTTCTAATAGGTGCAAACCCTCTCATTTATCAATGCAAGAGGGAGTTGGCTTCAAAATTTGAGATGAAGGACCTAGGTTTGATGCACTACTTCATAGGCTTGGAGGTCTGGCAACAGCCAGGTGAGCTTTTCCTTTCTCAAGGAAAATACATTGTGAAGTTGCTCAAGAGATGAGGGATGGTGGATTGCGTATGTGACTACTTCAATGGCACTCAACTTTAAGAAGTTAAGTGGAAGTGTTGTTGGGCCTGAATTGGAAAATCCTTTCGAATATAGACAACTTGTGGGGGCCCTGATGTTCTTGGTAAACTCTCGTCCTAACATATGCTTCGTTGTGAATACATTGAGTCAATTTATGGTCAAGCCTCATCACATACATTGGATTGTTGTTAAGAATCTTTTGAGATCTCTAGGGCACAATCAATTATGGGTTGAGATACACTACCAGGAATTTGCTATTACATGGATATACATATTCTGACTAGGCTAGCAGTGTGGTGGATCATAAGAGCACGTCCAGATGTTGCTTCTCATTGGGGTGTGCTTCAATATCTTGGATGAGTAGGAAGAAGAAATTTGTTGCTTTAAGCACAGTGGAGGCTGAATAAATTGCTGCTAGTATGGCCTATTGGGAAGCTACTTGGTTGAGGAAGCTCTTCAGTGAGCTATTTGAGCATGTGTTGGATACCACAATGATATTTTGCAACAACCATAGTGGGATTCGGCTTTAAGAAAATCCGGTGTTCCATGACCACTCCAAGCACATTGATTTCATGTACCACTTTATACAGGATATGGTACAACGAGGAGCAATAAGGCTCCAACATATAAGGATGGATGAACAGGTTGCAAAAATTCTCATGAAGCCCTTAGGGAAGGTCAAATTCTTAGCCTTTTGAGAGAGACTTGGAGTCATTGAAAGACCCTCCTATGAGAGTCCCGCATGAATTGGGCACTGAGCTCTGGGAGCTGCTGGGGGCTTAGGGTACTTCTTGGAGCTATGAGAGACCATAGGGTGAGTGGTTCACCTTCCCTTGTGATACCACATGATGGTTGACATGTGCATAGGGTAAGTGGTTCACCTTCCCTTGTGATACCACATGATGGTTGACATGTGCATAGGGTAAGTGGTTCACCTTCCCCTATGATTGACATATACAAAGGATGAGTGGTTCACCTTCTCCTGTGGCATATGAGTAGGATGAGTGGTTCACCTTCTCATGTTGATGCCCCAGCATACATCCTACCCATGGAGTCTGGGACTCATGGGAAGTACCTCTCATCTGGCCAATGAGTTGGGAAACGTGGTTAGGGACCATAGCACTATTGATGGACGCATCATGTATTGTCGTACTCCCTATGAAGAGGATGCATGGTGTTCAATAACTTGATTTGGGATCATTTAAGGTTCTACCTCTGGACTGACTTTTGTTAGTGGAGAGTCATAAGGTCTTGTGACTCACTCTTGATCAATTCTTCTTCATTATTACTTCATGGCTAAACAAAGCAGTGATGATAGAGATGGTACATGATGACAAGATGGCATGATGATGGCAGATGGGATTCTCCCTAGTTGAGAGGGAGCGTTAAAATTGGCAACTAAGGCCAAACTCCACCTTGAGACAACTCATTTGATGGAGATGATGATTGCATTAGATTCCTCTTTTTGGGAGGTTCAATATTGATGTTAAGATCATCTCATTTGGATAAGCAGAAGTGTGATTTTGAATTTATGACCACACATGTGCAAATTGTTCAGGTCGGCCTTAGCTTAATGCAGGCTCAAGAAGCCCAATGGATGTGTCTCTTCACCCACAATGAAGCGTATAAATAGAAGAGACCTCACACCTCATTTGGACATCATTCACTCACACATTCTTATCTCTCTTCATCATATTCTTTCGCACAGTTTGGGTCAACTTCTCTCTCTCTCACACACATGTGGCAAGGAGGACGATTTTCTGGACAAAAAATTACAAGCCTAAATTTCAAACTTCAGGACTAGCATTGACCAACGCTGTTTTGACCAAATTTGACTGTGGTTTTGAGGGCAAAACTTCAGGTTCTTTAGGCCGCATTGACTGGCACATAAATCAAGGATTTTGAAGTTGTTTGACCTGCATTAACTTCTAGTTTGACAGTTGTTTGACCGCATAAAATTACTGCAGTATTCTCTCTCCTTTGACCGATTTTGACCGAGCTGTTTTGGGCTGAATTCATCCTCCTGTTCAGGTCGAGTTTAAACAAGGAAGGCCAAGCTGCTTCAAGGAAGAATTGTTGTTGTTTTGACCGACGTTGACTTTCTAGTTATGGTTGAAGTTTGACTGCATAATTTGACAACGCTGATTTGACTTTGTATTGGGATAATCAATTTGACTTTTGTATTCTCTTTCTCTCTGCTAAACTATTAAATAACAATAAGAAGATTTGATCAAAGGGTTTTCCCTACATTGGAGTTTTTCCCTGGAATCCACCAAATCTAGTGTCCTCTTGTCTTGACTTGTCTTCTGCATTTGTTTTATGTTCTATCTACATTTACTATCAATGTGATTGCTACTAGAAATAATTGGAAATTGTTATTGGGTTGCTAAAGGAACATTGAAGTAAATTGTGCTAAGCATAGAACATACCATTGTTATCAAAAATTAATAATATTCCTATAATTTTGTTAATAATACTGGTGTTTATGGACATTGGGTGGTCCAACTATAGGAAACCTTTGTGGATTCAACTAAATAGATATTTAACACATATATTTATTTCTGCATTGCAACCAAAATGTGGAATTTATGGTAAATTTAGAATACCTTATTGCTTTAGGCCACTTGCCCACTCCTACTAATCTACTATGACGACTAAGTCATTTGGGCTTGTAATAATATGGAGATACTTATCTGGTGTGAGCTGTGGGAACTTCTTAGTGTCTGTGATATCATGGTTTGAGTACTTCAAATTCTTTATTGCACTAATCTGCTACCATATGCAAGAACTATTGGTGGAATGAATTATGTTACCATCTGATACTTAGGATCCTTTTTGAGGTGGATTTGTAGTGCACTGAGCTTTCTTGATGGCACATATAGTCTTGGAAATTGACCTAGTATTGACCTCGTCAATCGTGCTACCAGTGTTTGTTGTGTTCCTTCGGTCTGTGCAGTGAGTAGAGGTGCTACTATTAGTTTGGTTTTGGATTTTTTTTCTAGGACTAGATGCTCCTCCAGTGGTGGTTATCATATTTGTTGATATTTGGTTTCATGGTTTGCAACTATTCAACTCTTTGAATTATCACTCTACTCTCTAATTTCCTTAGACGCAATGAGCCCATTCATCTAAGTTTGAACAATTTATACCTCCCTACCATACTATGTGGTTCTCCAAGTGCCTTAACTCCAAAATATGTCAGTTGTGATCTTATATCCCATCACATTTATTTCTCCAGGTGGATTCTTCCTCATTGCACAGACTTGGGCAAGTGGACTTCCTGTCAGTGGTCGTTCTTGTCAGATCCAACAATCCACAAGGATTTTTCCATTACAGTGCATATGATCTGTTATTAATTAAGTGGCTCTTTATCCTTTACGTTTCCTAATTTTCCAATGTATGTGGCTGATATTGATGTTTTTCGGTGCTTATTTCCTTTTTCCTGTCCCACTTTTCCCCTAATGTTAGTGTTTGATAGTTGTTTGCTGCTCTGGAAAATCTACACAATTTTGCAATTTTCTCCCTCCTACCTTCTTTGCGTGATAGGTCTTATATCATTTTTTTAAACTATGCAAAAGGTTGGATTCTCCTATAAAGTTTCAGTCGGCTTCCATTAACAAAATATTTTATAGGTTCCCCATTGAGATTTTCTAACTATATAGCTTCTGCTTTTTTCACACACATGATTGTATATGGGCCCAACCAATGCATTTGAAACTTGCTCGGATGCTTAAAAAACTTACCATCATATAACAAAGCCAAATCTGCTGGCTGGAAATTTTCTATTTTATACACCTATCATGCCAAGCTTTTTCACGCGCTTTCTGCACATTTTGATGAAATCCTTCTACTACATGGTCTTCCTCTAATTGCAGTAGCTCTAACAATACGCTTTCTGCAATAGCTAAATCAATCAAGTTTTCTAATGCAACAATGTGCAGACTTGGTACTAGGAACTCCATAGGCATCACTGCTTCTTGTCCATATACTAATCTAAAAGGTGTCTAGCCTATCAATTTCTTGTGGTCCTATATGCCCATATAATTATTGGAATCGTCAGTTCCCAATCATATTAGTTTACATTATATAATTTTGTCAAAGTATGTTCTAGGATCTTATTTAAGGCTTCAATAAGTTGATAGCCCAAGGGTGATAAGGTGTGTTTTTCTGATGATAGATTTGTAACTCTTCTATCAAGGCAACAATTTTTTTATTCAAAAAGTGGGTCCCTTGATCACTCAAAAGTATTTTAATAAATCCAAACCTTATAACCATGTTCTTAAATAGAAATCACACTGCAATCTTTGATAGGTTCTGCCTAATCCCATTGGTAAGGTAATTAATCGTAGTTATTACATATCTTGCTCCTAATAATTTTGCTAGTGGGTTGATTGGTCCAATGAAAAGTATTTTTCCACTTATAAAATGCTTTTAATTTCACTTGTGTAAATAAGGACATTTCATACCTCCTAGATTGTTTCCCAACCCTTTGACATATGTCGTCACTCTAACAAAATTCCTTGGCATCCTTATGGAGAGTGGGCCACTAAAGTCCCACAGGTGGATCTTATGTGTGGTAGATTTTTTTGCATAATGGCCTCCTACAAATCCTTCATGTGCTTTTGATAATATCAAGGGCATTTCATGTTCTAAAACACAACACCAAAGGATACCACCTATGCCTAACTTGTATAGGCACCTTGTTATGAGTTAATAATCTGCTACCCTAACCACCAACTATTTCTTTTATGCAATTGTATATTCATCTAGGGCTACTCATGTGCTAATGAACTAGACAATATTTGTGAAGTTGTCATCAACCATATCTACTACGAAAAAATGTGCACCTAATAGATTGTCATCGATATTCCTTGCATCTTCTCCTTTTGATATGTGTGACAAGTGATTTCATTCTGCATTAAACCTTCCTGGTTTCGCAGCTACTTCAAAATCATATTCTTGAAAAAGAAACAACCATCTGCATATGCTCCCCCTAACACTGACTTGTTGACTAGGTACCTTAGCACAAAATGATAAATATACATTTTGAAATGTGTCCCAAGCAAGTAATGTATGAACTTTTGTAGTGAATACACCATCACCAAGCCTTCTCATTCCGTAATAGTATAATTATGTTCAATAGTTGATAACTTTTTTCTAGCAAATGAAATGAGATGATCTATATCCCCTTCTCCTTATTGAGCTAACACTACACCCAAAACAATGGATGACACATACACATGAACATAAAATTCTTTCCCATAGTTAGGGAAAACCAAAATTGACACAGTAACCAACTTTTCCTTCAAGGTATCAAAAGCCTGTTGCCATTCTTTATCCCATTGAAACTTAATTTATTTCTTCAACAACCTTTCTAAAGGGGTTGTAATCTGTGAATAACCCCTTACGAACTTCTTTTAGTACCTTGTATGAACTAGAGTTGTGTGCAGTTGTCGCACTAAGGTAGGTGGAGGTAAGTTTGCTATGACATCAATTTTTGCATGATCGACTAACAAACCTTGCTTGCACACTACATGGCCAAACAAAACACCAAATGGAAAGAAAAAAATAAATTTCTTCAAGTTTAGTAAAATTTGGGGGAAACTTAGTCCAATATACCTCAGCTCAATATCTTCAGTATTCAATCTAAATCTAACCTTTAAAAAATGTCTACCCGTCTGACAATTCTAGATTTTGCCTTTGTGTACAACCCAGCAACACATAGGAGTCGCTTTCATAGCTATGTCTAAGGCTTGCGATATGACTTATTTAGGTACTTTTGACTCAAATTCTTTCATGAAGGAATAGACACATGTCACTCCAACAAACTTTGGGGGATTGTGTACCTATGGTCTAATATAGCATATTGCATGGGTAATATGAGCCCATCTTCCAATGGATACTTCATGCAATCTCTGCTACCAATTCTCAAGTGCTTCATCTAAATCTAAGGAAAAATAATTAATACTTCACTAGCTTAACACACCATCAACAGTTGGATTAACATAGTCATCTCTTCACGTAGTTACATTATAGATGTTCTTAATATCCTTCATTTTAAATCCTTCCCTCGTAGGTTCCACATAGCAGTCTCCTTCCGTTGGGATCTAATGGAACAATAACCTTCAAGTCTCCTGAATAAAAGATCATTTTCCTCTTCTTCAGGTTGATTATGACCTTATTATTGAAATCCCCGTTAATTCCTAGTAATGTAGGGTATGGGCTGGTATCACACACAATCTCTATGACTTCAAAATCAACAATACTTGTGACTACATCGATGTTGACCTCTACCCTTTTCAACCTACCAATAGGGAAAATCTTATACAGGTTTGCTAACCTCATATGTATAGGTGACCAATTCAACATTGGCATCCCCATCATCTCCCCTATCTTCATAGGAAGAATGTTTACATTTTAACCTAGATCTGGAATAATATTTTTGGTGTCATACTCCTATTTGCGTGCTAAATTTGAATTCTTTATTCATCCTCTTCTTGTGCATAATTTGCTTAACTATGTGTTGGGCAGTCTACGAAGTAGGCACTTCCCATTATTTCATGCATTGGTCAATCATCCTATGTAACCTATCCAAGGCCAATTCATCCTTTATTAATTCTAAACAACTTCACAATACATTTTTGATGGGGCTTACATCTTTAGTAGCTTTTTTAGGTGTAGATTTTTCGTTATTGGTGGCATATCATTTATAGGCAGTCCTTGTTATACGATTGAACTTGGTGGACCCCATTCTGTTACAACAAATTCCTTCTAACTCCCTTGTACATGTCTTTTTCTTTTACTAAATCAAACCTTAGAGTTAGTTCTTCAACTTTCTTACCCATTAGTGTGGTTGGCTCCCTGTGTCTGCTCTAGTCCTTGTCCCTCCACATGTAACTACTCCTACATGTGGATGAACCCTATGTCCTTGAATGGTTATCATATGTATGATCTTCCCTCTCTTCTCCTACCACTTCAAAATAAGAAAAGGATAATCTTCCATAACATGATCTAATTGTCTACAATATGTACACATCATGCAAGGGTTGGGGAAATCTTGCGTTATGTGTCTTGTCTGCCCTCAGTTATAGTAGATTATCGAACCCATACCTCTTCCAAATCCTCCCCTTCCTTCGCCTTGGAATCTTTGTCCTCTTCTCTGCATCCCTTGGCCTCCATCTCCCTTACTATAGCCTCTGGGTTGGTTATATATCTCCGCTCCCACTTCACTTCCTTCAACCTCATATACACTATATGCACCAAAAATGCATTCTCTCATCAATTATATTGCATGACATATGTGGATGGCATGTCTTATTGATTTGCAAAAGTCGCAGAACAAGGTTCTAACTAAACTTTGGTGCTTCTACATCCTAGGATAGGCTATTGGTAGATGACCCCATACTCTACAAATTTCACACCATAGGCCGTTGACTTGCACCAAAGGTTTTGTAGCCCTTGTAGCCATGTACTCTATCACAATTGGGCATTTATTCTTGTGGTGACCTTCTTTTCTGCAGATAGTATACCATACTTCCTCACACTTTTCCTTACCTTTAGCGAAATCTTGTAACTGAAGTGTTAAGGCGCCTAGCTGTGATGAAACTGAGCCATCCCTACATTGTTTCCTCTTCTTGAAGGGGATGCTTCCAACTTCATGGTAATTTCTAGGGCCTTGGATTGCGATGAAATCTTTTGTTGAGTTAATGGGATGCATATATAAGGCAACAAACAAGCAATTAACCATTCCTTATGTTGCACATCTGGGATCTGAAATGTCATATGATCCAGTAATACCTTAGATCTCTAATAGAAGCCCATATTGATTCTTGACGTTGTGTTTAATCTCTTTAATTTTTGTGATGCACTATTCAAATTTTAGCTTTTGAAATTCTTTCAACAACACTTGCCTAAAATCTCCTAATGACCTAACTTGTCCTGCTGGCATGGTAGCCTTATATTTCATATACTAAGTAAGTGCGTGATCTCTAAAGGTGGTCTCCAATTGTGCAATATTTTTTATTCCATCCTAGACCTTCTTGAGAGTCCACACTGCTTCACAAACAAAGAGATGTTGTTTGGCATCACTTGTCCTAGTGCCATGAAAGACAGGCATCTGCAAAGTAGGATCAACATCCATCATTGTGTTTTATGTCGTATTACTTTGCGATACTCCTGGATGACTTTTTCGTGCCTTATGTTCCACCTGTTTTGTTTTACTACTTCCACTACTCTGACTATATTTGTTGTAACTATTGTTATTCCCTTCACTAATTAAAATTATTTGCACCAAACTATTAGGATATCTTACCTCTTAACTTGGAGACGAATGTAGGGTCATGCATTCAATGTAGGGTATGGCCTAAGTAGGGTCATTGAGATACATTGAGTCCTCTTGTGCCAGACTAAGCTGACGATTACCTTCCATATTCCTTTCATTACCTTCTATGCATGTACTTCATCATGCAGGTGGTCTGCACTGATTTATTCTTCTCGGTTTTTGACCTCCCAATCTTCAATAATGGGTTATCCATCTTTATATAATATTCCTTTCTATCTTCTTATCAATCAAAAGTTCAAACATAAATCTCTTCCCTATCCCACTACTGCGTTGAAATCTTGGTCCATTGCATTACACTCTTCTTAACTCTTTAGTCGTGCTTTCCTCCAACACCAATGTGTGCACTCTTACCCTTCTCGAATTTTCCTCAATTTTGTATTTGTGATGCCTCGACATCCTCAACTCATTTGATCCTTTACTTGTTCTTTATTATATCCCTCACCTTAGTTCCCTCAGGCCATCCTCTAGTCAGCCCCCAATCTCCCCATCGTGTGCAAAGAAAATTTAGTCACTCATGGTATTGGATTCCAATGACATAAATCCCTTACCACACAAAAGCATCTTTATCCAGGTAAACAACTATCTCAAGTATTTCCCCACGGTCCCTTATAGAATTTCCTTTAGGCTATGTTGTATCATTGAGTACCCTCTATAGAAACTCAACATTGCATCCCTCTAATACGTTATTCAACCACAAGTTTGTTGTGCGAGAAATATTATTACTTACAAAGTTTACTCTTTAGATTAATTATGGATCTCAACTGTGCAGTACAATAGGCCGTCAAGTTCCATTGTTTGCTGCCAATCTTTGTAACCACTTAACCAAGACGATAAAAACATTCAACAAAGAAAATTTCATGAAATTTTGTAAAGAAATACCTTTGGATCCATTTCTTAGGGCTGATCAGTTGGTTTTTGGTCTATTCTATAGGGAATTTGTGTTCTTTTGTTTCCATCCATTGTTGCATTTTTTCCTTAATAGGCGTCCACATCCCCTTCAATCATAGATATTGGTCCCGACTACGAAACCATTTGTTGACACATAGAGGGTAGACATGGGTTTGGAATGAACTTGCCAGCAAATCCCCTCATACACCAGCCCTTTCAACAACACCTATGAGTGGGTGAAGTCTCACCCGAGGCATATATGGGGGCTATAAGAACCTAGAGAGTTTTGCAGTGATGAAGGAGAGGAGATCTTACAATATCATTACCCTATTCAATATATTATTACTTCTTATCCTTTAGAAAAAGAAAATGAGGTATACCCCTATTCTGCATAGTAAATCCATCATTCGTATATGAAAAATAATAGTAATGTGAAAAATAGGCAAGCCATTACATAATGCACAAAGACACAAAATAAATCGAAACATGTCATCCTACTAATATTCTAACTTTTATATTACATTTGTTTCCATCGTGGTTCACCAGCGTATATCAAACTCACATTATAGTGCAAGATTATCATAAACATACATGAACATAAAGTAAAGTACATATTTTCATTCACAGCTTTGACCTATTTATAGTTTACTAAAAACCCCCTTTTACTATGGGAGGCAAACATTACTATGGGAAAAAACATGCAACATAAGCCTAACAAATTTCCTTATTCTCCATATTCCCACACGTTGACCTTCTTGTGTGGTGCTCATTTGTCCACTTCCCAAAACTTGCACCCCAAAACACTACAATACTTAGCGATATCAAGATTAAGTGCCATTAGAGAACATCAATTCACTCGTTGAAGAAAGAGACTACTTCTAAGGATATTGAAAAAACCATTATTCATATAAGAAGGAAGAAGAGGCTAGTTCAGAGGAAAAGAAGGAGGTTAATCTCTTCTCTTCTTCTCCTTCCTATTCAAATGTTCTATAAAGCAATCATCAATCTTCTCCTCCATTAACAAGTAGGAAATTTTAAAGAAAGAAATCTTCAAAATATAGTGCCCATCATTCTTTTACCTCTTGTGCTTCTAGTGGGGGGTCAATTTTGATTAAATCTTATAAATGTTTGCTTTTTGTACCATCTTATGCAAATAATTTGTAAGAATCTACTCATGTTCTCAAGAAGCAGTAGGCATAAGACTCAAAGGGTCTTGTATTGGATATCCCCTTTTTTTTGGGGAGGAGAATGGTTTTTTTCCCTTTCTAGCATCATTGAAGAATTTTTCTCTGATGTATTATTATGACGTACTTTAGCTGCGTGTTTCAATTGTAGATTTTAACTAAAATTTCTTCATTTTTTTCTTGTGTAGTTCATGGACCCTAGAGATCGATGGGTGCTACATCCACATAATATTTGTACCAGGAAGAACCACCCAAATGGATCACCTTTTGTTAGTTCAACCACAGAGCCTGACCCTAAGAGTGTTGAGAGAATTGAACTTGTGACCTCTCAATAGCAAAGGTGCTTTAATGACAAGGGCTCAACCAATTAAGCTAACCCTCAAGGCTAAACTAATTTTTTTTAAATAATGGTTTTTTTTTCCTCCACGTGGAAAATACCTCTTTTTCCATATGAGGAATACATATGTTTTGGTCCTCAAGGGATTATCTTTTTTCAAACAAGGCTCAAAGTCATTACATCAAAGCTCATCATGTCACTTGTGAGAAATTAACCTAGGTGGGGAGGATTTGAACTATTTCACCAACCCACCCGACATAAACCTAATTGATGATATAATGGCTCTATATTATTGTTTTAAAAAAATAAAGATCCTCTCAACAAAGCAAAACAAACCCCCATTTTTTTTTGAACCATGGTGAATTGGTAGCATGTTGGAGTAATACAGGGTGAGGCCCAAGATCAAATCTTATGGCTGCCACTATAACATTAAGAGTATATCCAATAGTTAAGAAATTTCTATCCGACTTTCATAAACCATTTAATTTATGAGAAAACATACCTAGATAGATTATATAAAACATCACATGGATATTTAAAAGGATTTCTCTTTTAGATTTTCAAATATGTCATTTTTATGTACATATTATTTATAATAATTAAGAACTTCGTAATTATGTTGTAGTTTGTCATATTATTAGTCTTTTTTACTTTTTAGATTAACAAACTATGACGATCTTGGAATGCATCTCTTAATGCTTTTCAAACATAAAAGCAGAATGGTAAAGAATTTCTAACAATCACTTACCTTTTCAAAATCATATACACCATTTTAATCTTAATAAACATTAATCATTATCATTATTTGTTTTTGGGTAAATATTTTATTTCCTTCTAAACAAGAGTGTACTTGGATATGCTAGATACTTTAGGTTAATCTTTCATTGGGAAGACTGGACCATAACCAAAATTCCATTCTCCATAGAGAGGCATAGGATAACATAGTGTTCAAAAAACCAAAAAGGATTATACAATATTGAAAAGCAAGTTGGATTTGCCATTATGATAAATTGTGACGCCATAAAACAAAATAGGCCTAAGCATAGCATAAGACCAAGCAAAGGGATCAAAGTCTGTATCTGTAGCCTAAATGAGGTCCTTATCATTGTCAGGGGTGCTTCTTGTCGGGGGAGGAATACTAATGTGCTTCTCTATGCGATCAAGGCACTGATCTAGGTCTGTCATATGATGATGCAAATGCTCTAGAGAGTTTAGGATGCCTTCTCAACGCTTGAACTAGTCCATAAGGATTCTATCGAGGAGAAACTTTAAATGCCAATATAAGTAAATGGTGTACATCTATTGGCTGAAACAACCATGCATGTGTCCAACATGTAGCACACAATTTGTCAGTTCTACAAGAACCTCTATGTCTGAAAGCTTGTGCCACTAAGAGGATCCTCCTTGCTCCATATAGCTGAGCTCCTCCTAAATGGTGTCCAGGGTGAGTTCTTGAAACCTGACTAGTGTTTCCTCTAGGCAATGGTAGATATGTGAGTGTCCCTGAGAGGCATGCTCTTGGTAATAGGTTGCTCCTTAGCCAACACATGCACACTGATGCAACATAGTGAGACACCCAACAAGGATTTGAGAGCAAGTTGTTAGTGGGGAAATTGTACATGCGATAGGCACAAAAGAGGGCCACATGCAGAAGGGAAAGAACTAGGTGGTCGGGAGACAGAGGAGGCCAAGTTCCTGTAAGGGAGAAAGCAACCAATCGTCCATGAAGAGGATAAGCCATCTCGGGAGGGAATGAAGGAAGACACAATGCTTGCCCAAGGAACCAGCAGAGGAAAGTGGACAACCACAAGAGACAAACCACAGAGAGAGCACAAAAACACAAAAGCAAGCCGAGAATCATGAGAACAACACCATACAATAATGCTAGTCAATGAGATACTAATAAATATTTTAGAAGCATAAACAAGGACCAGACGAAGGGAGCTATTCAAACCATAAGCTATTGAAAATGCTCTTGTTGAAGATGTCTGACGTCCAAATAAACCTTTGTCTTACATGCATGAGGAGTCAATCGAAGGCAACACCATGAGCATCGAACCTGCAAGGAGAGGGAAACAGTTGGGTTGGTCTTATACTCTAGACTAACAATTGGGGATTGCTATTGAAACTCTAGTTTGGGAGGGAGGGCTAATTAATTTTAGAGCAACAATTGTATACCAAGGATAGAAGAGCAAGGCCTGACTAAGGCTTGAGGAGGTGGGCCGACCAATGAACCTAATTTAGATTAACGAGAGTCGAGACTTAAGTCATAGATAGGGGCTTTGTTACCCAACAACATCAAGTGTGAATTGCACCATGAAGGAGACCGCCATAAGCTGCATTGGAGTAAGAATGATTGTCACATGAGCAAAGGCCTAACAAGCAACTTAGTAGGACAACAAACATTCAAGATAATGATAATGATCAGACATGAGTTCAAGTGAATTGCAATCCACTCACACATGGCAAGTCCTCGTGATCAATAACGCCACAAAACTCTTTATAGGGCATGTGGCCACGTCCCCAGCTGCTTGGCCAAATAGAGCACTGACAACCCCTCTCCACTCCACCTCTCTTTTGCACAATAAACACCCCATCCAAAATTAATTATTATAATATTATAAATTTAATTATTTACAAAATAGGTAAAAAAAACTTTTTTCATAATAATATTTATTTAAATATAAACTTATTAAGATCAAATAAAGCATATATAATTTAGCATATAACAAAAATAATAGAGAGTTTCTTAACATCATGGATGACATATTTTTCCCATGTTATGAGGAATTTATTCTAACTTTATTAATATGCAGAATTCAAACCACAAATCTCACTAACATGGGTATAATGATAGTTGAATACCGAATGTTTTTGGAAAAAAAATCATGCCCAAAGCTATGAAGAATATCATGTTTAGGTAATAACCTTGAGAAAATGTACCTTATGTCAGGTTAATAAGTATGCAATTTATTATGGTCGGAAGAACAAATAAATTTATTAGCTAAAAGCTAATTTTTAAAGTTCATATGTACACATATGTGTAAAGTGGATGTGCATCATAAGAACAAATACTTGTGTGATATTTTTAATTTGATTAAATTATATTAAAATGCTTTTGATTAATTAGTGTGGAGATAGACATTAACTTGTATGCTTCCCAAGCAAGAAGAATTGTGAGGTGATCCCTTACTTTATTCCTCACGCTTTACATTCTTACAATGTAGCAAACTTCCTTATACGATTAAAACACTAAGAATATAGCGAGTTACTTTGTTGGGGATTTTAATTTAATAAGTGAACATGTATATAGATTAAACCAAAAAAAAGTGAGCATATACATAAATAAAAGATTTCGAGTTTGGAATTAGTCTTGAGTAATAATATATATATATATTTTTTTTAATTAAGAATTTTATTTTTATTATTGTTTTAAAGAAAAATTAAATTTATAGAATATATGAGTATAAAAATTCCAAAAACATTAAAAAACAGATATAAATTAGTTGTGATAATTTTTTTTTATTAAATTACTGTTATACTATAATTTAACTAAGAACTTATTATTTTATTTTGGTATACAGTTCGTGTGTATAAAAATAGAAATTTAAATTAGCGGATATTTAAGACAAGAGTATTTAATCTAAATATTAATTAAGTTGAATATAAAGAGATATGTCTGAATACTATAAGTGAGTTTATTTTTAACTTACAATTACATAAATTAAAAATGAGTTATTTTTTTTTAACTTAAATTTTTTTTATTGTTATTTAACAAAATTACATAAGTTATGCGTTATTATTCATTTTTGGCCTGTCATGTGGGAAACCAAATAAAAGATAATAATTGTTGGTCAGTTATTGTCCAAAAATGAATTGAGGAAAAAGTACTTAGGGAACATAGAGAATAGTTGCTCCGGTGAGGGGAAAACTAGTTGAGAGAATAACAAATTATAGATTAGAGTTTTCAACAATATGCATAGAACTCGCAACAACAATCTAAAAAGGAAAGTGGTTATCCCAAAAACGGGAAAACTAGCTAATAAAGCAACCACCAAAGATGCCACAGAGCTAACGAGAGTAAATAGAACAACAAATAATAAAATCATGTGGGTCATGAAGATAAGGAAGTATCCCAATTAATGGAAAGGCCTGCATCATCACAGTGCAACGTCATTGTTGGGCCTACAAGCAAGCCCATTTCAAGACAAGCAAGATGACCCTCTATGTCTATCAACAATAGCTTCAACTCCTCGTATGCATGAGATTGTCCTAAGCATTTCATCTATCAACCAACACTTTCCCTTGAAGTAGCTTAATGTGCTAATATAAATCCATAATATACAAATCATGATTCTATCGACCTCTAGTGTTCCCTGTGTCAAGGATCCATGCAATGATACCATCCAAAACCTCCAAGTCCAAATTGTCGCTTGTCACACACTTCATCCTCAATTGCATGAATCTTCGACTAGATCTCAGGGGGAGTGCAAGCCTAATAATGAAGCACAAAAGTCTCAACATGGAACCAAACCCATGAGCCTCTAATGCTACCATGACCTTTGCCAAGCCTTCAGCTTTGTGCATGCTAGCATATCATAGTGACTAAGTAGAAAAAGAATGGGCAGGGCAGAGGAATCATATAGTTGAGGGATAAATGAAATGCCACCCAAAGAAGAGATTAATGTCATCCTAGACAATAGAGGTCGAGCTTGCTACCACTATTGCATGTCTCTCATCAACCTTTAATTCCAATGAGGGCTAAAGGAAAGCAATGAAAGGAAATCAGGTGGAGAACCAAGAAAAAAAGAGTCGTAGCTAAGAGTCATAGTAGATAGAGGAAATAATGATGGAAGAAATTTCTAAAACAAAACTAGGAATCATATTGATGAGCCACCCCAATGAAGGCTTTGGAGGCACCAAGATGAGTTGATTCAATCATGGATATCATGCAAGGAGGGAGATGTTGCATTTAAGACAAAGTTTAATGGGCTTGCAAACCATGTGGCACATTGAATGGGGTTGTGTCCCAAATCCCAAGCCCACCTTCCAACTAACAAGTCACCATTAACATTAAACACCCCCATCTAGGAAGAATGATCCATCTTAATATATTGAATTTTCAACTTTCACATGATGTAGAATTATTTGAACCAACTTGAATGTTTCCCATGCTTAAAAAAGGCTATACCAGTTGGCTATGAGGTAATCCCCCTACTTACTTTTGAATTCCATTCCCCCACCCTTTTGCATTTTTTTTTGGTTAGTTGAAAGTCTTTCATTAAGAAATAGATTACATCGCTAACAACACTTTTACAAAATTATACCAACCTGATTCTAACTATATTTGTTGTTCGATATGTGATATAACAGAGTTTCTACAAGAAAACAAAATTGACTGCACTACCCAAAACATCAAATATTTAGAGGTCCATAGAAATAACATAAACAAGCTAAAGAAGATAACCATCCTAAGAATTCAAAGATGTCATAGGAGCTGGGTCTTTCGATCTAGTGCCATGGTGTACTAGAAGCTTGAATTCACATTGGATGTACCTTTCCATGTGAGTAAGGTGAGCTACTAATTTATCAAGGCTATCTTGCATTATCCATTGGTTTCGTTGAAAGTCATTAAAGAAGGAGACTATATCATTTCTTTCATTGTGCTTTTATTTTAAAACACACCCTAGTAAAGTCTTTAGCTGCTAGTGAAGAGTAACAACATGCACGTACAAGTTTCTTTCACCCCTAGTGTGCCCAAGGTCATGAAGCTAGTAAGAAACTTCATCCATAAGTTCAAAATCTGAGAAGGCTTGTCTGTCCTTGTCTGCCTACCTTTTTAGTTGTTGAATTTCAACCTGAGTGCCTAGCAAGGCCACTGCATGGTATGCAACAACTGTCTCCTAGGCCAAGGTCTCAATGCAAGACCCACTGGTATGTGTACGTTCCCCAACTCCACATCGACTACACACACACTACATGGCATAATGACCTGAGCTATCAACAAAACCTGACAGGCCCCAAGAAGGAAATAGAAACAATTCCCTAGATGCCAAACCAAAGCAAGTCCCTTGGAAACATACAAGAGAATTATAAAACTAAAAAGAGTTGGGATCACCGCCCTTTCCCACGGATTAGAAGTCCAAGATAACCCACACTTCACTAAAAATGAAATGGAAAGGAACAAAGGGAGATAGGAGCACTAAATCGATACCCTCAAGAATACAGTGAGCAAGGGTGGGTCACCAAATGATTTTCATCCTAGGAGGAGAAGCCAATTCTAGACATAAAAAACCCCTTAAGAGCAAACCAACCAAAATAACCAAAGTCCCCACAGGAAATTGACCCACAACAATCTAGAAGCAGTCTTGAATTGAAAAGAAAAACAAATGAAGTTAGGATCCCAGAATTACCTTAACAAGACTATGAGGAAGAGTTGAATCGAAGCTCATTCGTGAACTAGATTCGAGGTATTGCGCCTCTGTATTTCACCATTCAAAGTCAGGAGCTACCTAGTGGGCATGGACTATTTTCAAACCAAGAATCCCGCCATGCCTATCGTCCCGCTTATAGGCATTGTCTCCTCATGCTTCAAGAAATAAAAAAATTACACCTTTGCAAGGAGTGAGTTGGAGATAAGACTTACCATCCCTTCTCCAACATTAAATCTCCAATTTTCCCTTCCAATCCTCCAACCGTACATCATCATAATTCCTTAGACCCATGCTCGCAAGGGTTCCTGATAATCCTGCCTTTGTCCCGTGTATATTGCTTACATAATGCAATAACCTATTATGCATCGAAGGAGTCGAGAAAGAAGGTACTAGAACTTGGTGATTCATCAGATTAGATGATAATCCTTCGCACATATCATGCATGAGGTGAGGGGAAGGCCACACCACCCCCCTCTTTAATGATCTCTAGAGCTGATGGGGTGGAATACACCCCCTCAAGCTCCATTATTACTCGCTCTTCCACCCCCATCGAGGTTCCCTTATTTTAATTTAAATCGAACCGAGAGATTTTATATTACTAAAAATTAAGCAAAGCTAGTAAAAGAGTTACAACTTTGATTTAGAGTTTTTAAACAAAATCCAAAAATAAAATTGCTTTTCAACACATAGCTAAGATTATCTAGATATTTAATTAATACATCCTAGTATTTGTTGATTTTCTAGATTAAACAAAACAATCCTAAGATCATAATAACTTTGTAAAACATTAAACTTAATGGAAGACATGATGACTTGCTTATTCTTCCATCATTACATTCAATAGATCTAAGTCCTATTTTACAATTTCTGTATCTTCAACTAGCTAGTGCACCATTTCTTCTTCTTTCAATGACTTATAGTTGGAATTGTTTGTCTACACTTGGTTGGAAGGCCCATAACAATTTCCCTTATTCACATTTATAACCATGTTCCTAAGCATCTTACATTTTTGTCCCAAAACAATCATATGTCACTTCTATTGGACCAGAGTGCCCATAATTATTACAATTTGGGTGGTAACACGTTGATCAATCACATGCATTTTTTCTATGGCTATGATGATTGAATTTTTATTTCCTTAAATAGGCTATTCACGAATCCTTAAAACACATATGATCTCTTATAACTCCTAATAGTCCATTAGAACTAAAAAATGGGCAAAACTCCCATTCACCTTTAGGATCTCAATTCTATTTGGTATAATTCTTGTGCTTCACCTTCAATCCCCACAAGGCCTAGAATTGATCTTGTTTTTACTCTATGTTATTAGTGTAGTCATTAACCAGAAAAGAAGAAGAAGCTATTTTTGAAATCAAAAGGAGGTCTCACATAAGAAACAAACATGCACTTGAATGAGAGACTTGAACACAAGTTGAATCCCTTAAGCTTGAGGATGAAGTAAATTAGGTAGGTGTGAACCTCCTAGAGATGAAAGGGTTAGAGGATTTTCCTTCCACCCTTGGGAGGCCCCAAATTGACTAGGAAAAGATAATATATTGATTGTAACAATACCTAATAAAAAAAGCCTTCTAAAAATGATGATAATTCAAACCAAAAATGTGAAATCTCCCTTGGAGGATAGACTTAAACACAAACCATGTCCTAAAATTAATGCATAAGACAATCCATGTGTTAGGCCCCTATACTACTAGTGTAACCCCTTATTTTTATTAGTACACCCCCCTTATTATATTGTTGTACCCATGTAGTCCCCATATTGTTACTATTGTACCCCATAGAAGCCCACTATTGTTATTATTGTGCCCTTACATATATTGTTATGTCTGCTCGATTTATTATGACCCCTTAGACTCCTATATATAGAAATGAGGTCTTGTCATTTGTATCATCCAAGAATTGTTCATTTGTGTAATGTAAAGGAGGTTGCCCCCTCGAAGAGGCTCATTTCTAAGGTGTTTATATTTCTTTTCTATCTTTTTGTGAGCTGGTTTCATAACATTTGGTATCAGAGCTTTGGGATTCTAGGGTTTTGTTGCTCCAAACAGGCCATCATAGAATTTGCACTATAACTCTTTTGCTACAAAGTTTCAGAAGCTAAAAAAAACCCATTTGAGAAGAAATCAATCTGAACCGTGGCTCCGAATTTTAAATCTTGTCTTGCTATATTTTCGGAGATATGATATGAGGAAGTTAGGGTTTTTGCAAACCCTTGAATTACATTCCAAATAGGTGACCTTGGGAAAATTGCCATAACTTTATCTTTGAGCATCAGATTGAAATTTCATAAGAAGTTACAGAAAGAGGATGAATTGTAGTTTCTTGTATATATTTTGCAGATCCAAAAATCAAAACAGTGACATGTGGCACTTCATGCAAGTTCACTCTTCTGAAAAGGTATAATCAGGTCATCTTGGGAGATTGTGCATAACTCTTTCTTGGAGAATCCAATTTTGATCAGATTGGTGGCATTGGAAAGAGGATATAGAGGGCTACTGCAGATCAAAATTTCAGAACTTAAAGATCTGAAAGTACAAAGTTACAGTCATTTCAAGATCGAGCACCTAAAATCAAGAAAAAAATGAGATGAGGAAGTTTGATGGTAAGGATCCGATAAATTGGATACTACAAATGGAGAAATATTTTGATCTATATGGTGTACCACTGTTACAAAAGGTATGTATTGCATCTTCATATTTAGAACAAGATCAATTTTTATGGTATAAAGGGCTT